>RXID01021616.1:0-40222 GCA_005019695.1 Trichopus zeylanicus subsp. travancoricus
CTACTACTACTTCTGCAATACTACAGCTGTTTCTGCTATTGCTACGACAATAACTACTTCTACTATTACCATTACTACTGCTACTTCTATTATGGCTATGGCTAATACGACTACTTCTCCTACTAATACTACCTCTCCTACTACTACTACTTCTACCATTAATAGTACTACTACTACTACTACTACTACTACTACTACTACTACTACTTTTGCTACTATTACTGCTACGGCTACTACTGCTACTGCGTTACTCCTACTACTGTTGCTGTTACTACTACTGCCACTATTCGTACGTCTATTACTACAACTACGATTGCTACTACTGCTACTACGGCTATTGTTGCTACTACTACTACTACTTCTTCGACTAATAGAACTTCTACTACTACGACTGATACTATTACTACTGCTATTATTACCACTAGTACTGCCACAATCACTACTGCTACCGCTACTATAACTTTTTCTACTACTGCCAATACTGCTACTATTACTACTACTACTACTGCCCTAGTACGACTACTACTACTACTAAAAAAATTGCTGGTTCAACTGCTATGAATACTACTAGAAATGCGACCACTGCTACTACTAGTACTACTACTACTACTGTTACTGCCACAGCTACTACTTCTCATACTACTACTACTATTATTGCCACAACTACTACTTCTCATACTACTACTATTACTTTCACTACAATGGCTACTACAACTACAACTGCTGCTACTACTGTCACTACTACTACTACTTCAACTACCACTATGACTACTGCTGCTGCTACTACTGCTACTATGGGTGCTACTGCAACTACTGCTACATCCTCCACTACTGCTACTAATGTTATTAATACTACTTTTACTTCTATAACTGCTACAACTTCTGCTATTATAACTACTACTGCTACTACAACAATAACTACCACTACTACAACAATAACCACTATTAATGCTGCTGCAACTACTACTACTAGGCTGCAACTACTACTATTCTTACCTATCCTACTAGTACTACTGCCTATACTACTACTACAACAGCTACTACCACTACTGCTACAACTACCACGACTACTACAACTGCTACTACCACAACTACTACAAATACCACTACTACAACAACTACTACAAATACCACTACTACTACAACTACTACAAATACCACTACTACTACAACTGCTACTACTAACTTGACTACAACTACTACTATTACTGCAACTAGTACTACTGCTACTTCAGCAACTAATGCTACTACTTCTACCACTACTACTACTACCGTTACTACTGCGACCACTACCGCAACTATTGCTACTTCGACTACTCCTAGTACTATTACTACAACTGTGACTTCTACCACTACAACAACAACTGCTGCTGCTACTGCTACTACTACCTCTACTACTACTATGACTACTACTATGGCTACTAATACTACTACTACCTCTCCCACTACTAACACTACTACTCCTATAACTGCTACTACTACTACAACTTCAACTACTCCTATTGCGATTAGAACTGATACAACTGCTACTACTACTATAACTGCTACTACTACTATGACTACTAGTATGGCTATTGCTACTACTAATACTTCTAATTCACTATTACTACTACTTTTACAACTACAACTACTAATACTACTTCTACTTCTCCTACCACTTCTTCGGGTACAATTACTCCTACAGCTACTACTAATGCTGCAATTACTGCTACAACTAATACCACTACTACTGTTACTAGTACTACTACTACAACTGCTACCACTACTACTACTCTTACTAGTACTACTACTACAACTACTATCACTACTACTACTGCTGCTGCTATTATGACTACTACCCCAAAAACTTTTAGCACTTTTGCTACAACTACTACAACTGCTTCTACTGCTACTAACAATGCTACTGCTCAAATTTTTTCTACTGCTACTATTGCAATCGAAGCTATTTCTCCAAATTCTACTACTACTATTACCACCACTACGACTACTACTACTACTACTACTACTACTACTACTACTACTACTACATTTATATTTACTGCTGCTGCTGCTACTAATAATACTACTATCGCTGCTACTAACACTTCTACTACTCCAAATACAACTACTACTACATCTACTACTGTTGGTATTGCTATTTCTACTACTACAACTGCAACTACTACTTCTACTACTGCTACAACTGCTATGACCACTACTACTACTGCTACTGCTGGTACAACACCTACTACTACAACTGCTACATCTAATGGTACTACCACTCCTACTATTGCTACAACTACTACTACTGCAATTACTCCTACTACTACTAGTACTATTACTATTGTTGTTAACACTATTACTGCTTCTACATCTGTTGCTACTATTACTACTCATAATTCTATTACCACTGCTACAACTACTACTACTGCTGCTACCACTACTACTACTACTTCTACAACTACATCTATTAAAACTACTACTACTACATTTAGCTTCTGCTACTATGATTACTACCTCTACTATTACGGCTGATGCTGCGACTACTACAACTGATACTACTACTGCTTCAACAACAACTACTTCTGCTACTGCTACTTCTTCAGCTACTGCTAATATTACTATGGCTACCACTACTGGTACTATGGCTACTACTACTCCTACTACCACAACTACCTCTAATGCAACTACTACTACTACTACCCTTACCACCACCACCACTACTACTACTACTGCTACTACCACTACTTTCACTACTACAACTACAACTGCGAGTACTGTGACTACTATTGCAATTACTACTACTGCTACTACTCTTACTACTACTGCTACGACTATGACAACTACTACTATGACTACTACTACTACAGCTACTGTTGCTAGTACTGCTACTATGGCTACTGCAATTGCTACTACTTCTCTTACTACAACCACTATAGCTACGACTGCTGCTACTACTACAGCTACTACTACTTTCGCAACATTAGCTACTACAATGACTATTACTGCTATTGGTGCTACTACTATCATAACTTTTACTACTGCTACAACTACTACTTCTACCACTACTACTATCTACAAGTACTGCTATTACTTCTGCTACTCCAACTACAGCTACTACTAATACTACTGCTGCTGTTGCGGTTGCTACTACTGCTATTGCTACTCGAACTACAGCAACAACAACAACTACTACTACAACTACTATTTCAAGTACTACCTGAACTACTACTTCTACTAGTGCTCCTTCTACTACTACTACTATAACAATGACAATAACAACAACAACTGCGACTATTATAACTATGGCTACTATTACTACAACTGTTACAGCAACTACTACTACTGTTGCTGCTGCTATTGCTTGTGCTAAGACTACTACGAGTACTGCTACTACTACTACTACTACTACTACTACTACTACTACTACTACTACCGCAATTACAACTCCTACTGCTAATGTTACTACTACAACTGCTACAACTATTGCTCCTGCTACTACTACAATTTCAACAACTACTACTACTACTCCACCTACTGCTACTATTAGTGCTACTATAATTAATTCTACTACAGCTACTACTACAACCACTACCACTACTGCTACAACTACAACTACTACTACTACTACAACTACTACTACTACTACTGCCACTACCGATACTGTTGTTGGTACCACTACTACTACAACAACAACATCGACTACTACATTTGTGACTACAAGTACGATGACTACTGCTACTACTACTGCTACTGCTACTACTACTATGCCTACTACTATTGCTGCTGCTGCTACTACTACTCCTAACACGCCTACTACTACTACTTTTACTAATACTACAACAACTAATTCAACCACTCCTATTGCTACTTCTACAGGTACTACAACAACAACAACAACTATTACTACTACTTCAATTACTATTGCAACAAGTACAACTCCAATTATTGCAACTACTCCAACTACTACTACAACAACAACTACTACTACAACAACAACAACAACTACTACTACTACTATTGCCATTACAACTGCAATGACCACCACCACTACTACTACAGCTACAACTATAGCCACTACTGCTACTGTAGCAACTATTACTACTACTACTACTACTACTAGTACTACTAACACTACTGTAGCTACCACAACTACTATAACTGTTGCTATAGCTACTACTGCTGCTGCAGCTGATACTACCACTACTACCACTGCTACTACCGTTACCACTATTGCTTTTACTACTGTTTCTGCTACTACTACTACTAATACAACTGCTACTACTACAACTACTGCTAAAACTACTACTACTACAAGTGCCACTCCTACTGCTACTACAACAACTGCCACCACGGCTTCTAATACTACTACTACTTACTATTACTTCTACTAATACTGCTGCTGCTACTACTACTACAGCAGCTATAACTGCTACTACTACCCATGATAATTCTACTTCCGCAACTGCAACTACCACCACTACTACTACTACCCCTACTCCAACTACGACTACTCCTACTACTGCTCGTAGTCCCACTCCTACTACAACTATTATTACTACTACTACTAATACTACCTCTACTACTACTACCATTACTACTACTGCTACTACTACTACCAATACTACTACTGCTACTACTACTCCTCTACTACTAAAACCACCACAACTACTATTACTAATACTACTACTACTACTAATACTACTAATACTACTACTACTGTTACTGTTGCTACTGCTGCTGCTACTACTACTACGAATACTACAGCTACTAATACTACTATTAGTACCACTATCGCAACTACCACAACTACTACTCCTACTTCTACTACTACTACTATTACAACTACTAAAAATATTTCTACTACTATTACTACTACAACCACTACTCCTACTCCTACTCCTACTCCTACAACTAATCCTACTACTACGACTACAACAGCAACAACAACAATTACTACTATTATTGCTACAACTATTGTTGTTGCCGCGACTACTACTACAACAACTACTAGTACTACTGCTACTCCTACTCCAACTACTGCCACTACAACTACTCTTACAACTACTCAAAATCCAACTCCTACTCCTACTACTAAGCCTATTACTACTACAACTACTACTACTAATACTACTACTACTCCTACTCCTATTCATACTACTATTCCTATTAGTACTATTGCTATTGAGATAACTACTACTACTAGTACTATTGCTACCAATACTATTGCTGCTACTGCTGCTACTACTACAACTACTTCAACAACAACAACAACAACTACTACTACTACTCTCACTACTCCTACTACTCCTACTACTAGTACTACAGCTACAACTACCACTACTACTACTACAACTACAACTTCTGCAAGTAATACTACTGCTACTATTACTACTACTACTATCGCCGCCGCCGCCACCACTACAGCTACTACTACTACTACTACTAGTACCACTGCTACCACTATAACTACGACTACCACTACTTGTATAACTACTACTCCACTCCAACTATTTTTGCTGCTACTGCTACTACTTCTACAACTGCTACTACTACTGCTACTACAACAACAACTACTACTACTACGACTACTACTACTACTTCTACCACTCCTTCTACTACTACAACTAGTACTACTACTAGTAGTGGCACTAGTGCCACTACTATTACAACAACTACTACTCCTACTACTACTACTAGTACTACTACTAATACAACAACTATTAAACCTACTGTTGTCGCTGCTACTACTACTACTACTACTAGTACTACTACTATTACTACTACTATTACTACTACTGCTGCAACGACTACTACTACTACATCTACTCCAACTCCTAGTCCAACTACTACAACCACCACTACAACAAGTACAATAACTACTACTACTACTATTATTAGTAACACTACTGCTACTACTACTGCTCCTACTACTACTACTACTACTACTACTCCTACTTACACTATTGCAACTACCACTACTACTATGACTATTGCCACTGCAGCTACTACTATTACTACAACTTCTGCTACTACTAGTACTAGGACAACTACTAATGGAACTACTACTACTGCTGTTGCTGCTGCTGCTACTACTGCTACTTCTGCAACGACTACTACGACTGCTACTGCGGCTACTAATACTAGTCCTAATATTATTACTTCTACTACTACTACTACTAGTACTGGGACAACTACTAATGGAACTACTACTACTGCTGCTGCTGCTGCTGCTACTACTGCTACTTCTGCAACGACTACTACGACTGCTACTGCGGCTACTAATACTAGTCCTAATATTATTACTTCTACTACTACTACTACTGTGGCTACAAATACTACTACTACGTCTGCTACTACTATTACTACTAATACAAGCACTCCAACTACTACTACTCGTCCTACTACTCCTAATTCAACTCCTAATACAACTATTCACACTACTACTTCTACTACTACTAATACTAATACGACTATTACTATTTCTGCTACAGCTACTGCTGCTACTAATACTACTACAAATACTACTAGTGCCACTACTACTACTACTGCTACAACTGCTACTCTGAGTGCTACTACTACTACTACTAAAACTACTACTACTACTACAACTACTACTACCACTATTACTACTTCTACTCCTCCTACTGCTACTACTGCAACAAAAACTACTACTACTACAAGGACTAGTACTGCTACTGCAACTGCTGCAACAGCTATTACTAGTCCTACTGCAACTAGCACTACAACAACAACAACTAGTACTACTACTACTACAACTACTACTATGACTACTACTCGAATTACTCCTACAACTATTAATATAGCTACTATTATGGATGAAACAACAACTACTACTACTATTACTACTACTATTACTACTCCTAATACTACTATTACTACTACTACTACTACTACTACTACTACTACTTCTACTTCGACCACTCCTACTTCTACTACTACTATAACTACTACTACTACAACAACAGCTACTACTACTACTATTACAACTATTACAACAACTACTACTCCTACTATACCTGTTACACCTACTACCACTACTATTACTACTACTAATGCTGCTGCTACTACTACTACGACTATGACTACTACTACTACTATTATTATTGCCACTGCAACTACTACTACCACTACTACAACACCGACTACTACTCCTACTCCTACTCCTACTCCTACTACTACTACTACAACTACTACTACAACAACAACTACTACTACTACTATCCCTACTACTGCTACTACTACAACTCCTAGTAGTCGTAGTAGTAATACTACTACTACTGCTACTACTACACCTACTACTACTACTACAACTCTTGCTCCTACGACTACTACTACTCCTAATAGTACTACTACTACTACTACAACTCTTACTACTACTCCTACTCCAACGTTTACTACTAGTACTCCTACTGCCACTACAACAACTACTACTACTATTTGTACTACTCCTACTCCTAATCCTACTACTGCTCCGATTATTACTACTACTCCCGCAACAACAACTTTTACTACTATTGCTGCTGCTGCTGCTACTACTACTACCACTACTTCGACTACTCCTGCTACTACTACTACTACTACTACTGCTACTATTGCCTCTACTACTACTGATACTATTACTATTACTACAACTTCTGCTACAACAACCACTGCTACCACTACCGCTACTATTGCAACTAATAATACTACTACTATAACTACTTCTACTACAACTACTACTATAACTATTGTGACTGCAACTACTTCTACAACTGTTACGACCACTACTGCTACTACTGCTACTATTACTACTACTACTACTGATACAGCTGCTATTACTACTGCTACCACTGGTACTTCTACTACTATTACTATAACTACTACTACTACAACTCCTACTGCTACTACTACTACTTCTACAACTACTACTATTGCTACTACTACTAGTACTACTACTCCTAAAAGTCCTTCTACTACCTACTACAACAACAACTACAACAACTACTGCTACAACTATGACCTAATAACACAACTGCTAAAACAACTGCTACTTCGACAACTACTGTAGAGGCTGCTCCTACTATATTACTACTACTACTATGACTACTACTTCTACTCCTACTACTACTATTACTACGTCCACTACTACTGCTACTACTACTTCAATTATTACTAATACAATGGTGACTACTACTCCAAATCCTACCCCTACTCTGACTACTACGCCTACTTCTACTATGACGACAACAACAGCAACTACTACTATTACTACAAAGACTACTACTACTATTACTACTACTACTACAGCTGCTACTACAACAACAACAACAACAACTACTACTACTACTACTATAGCAACAACAATAATAACAACAACTACTACTATTGTTCTTGCCGCTGCAGCTACTACAACTATTGCTGCTGCTACTACTGCTACTACTGCTACTACTACTACTACTACTACTACTACTACTACTCCTGCTGCGGCTCCAACTACTACTACTACTACTACTACTTCTACTATTACTGCTACTCCAACTGCTATTACAACAACCATTACTAGTAGTACTACTCCTATTTCAAATAATACGACAACTACCACTATGACTACCACTACTGCTAACCCTACTCTTACTACTACTACTTCTTCAACTACTACTATTGCTACCATAACTACTACTAGTCCTACTACTACAACTATTACAACTCCTACTACTCCAACTACTCTTACTACCACTACTACTGCTACAACAATTACTACTATAAGTACAATAATGATAACAACAGCCACCGCAATTATTACTGCGGAGGCTTCTGCTGCTACTACTACTAGTACTAGTACTACTACAACAACGACTACTAGTTCTACTACTACTACTACGACCACAACTATAACAACTACTGCTACTGTAACTATTCATGCTACTATTACTATTATGACCCCTACTACAACTACTACTACCACTACAACTACTGCTACTACTACTACGGCTTCTACTACTACCACTACTACTACTACTACTACATCTACATCTACACTTCTACTACTACTATTACTATTACTACACCACTACTACAACTACTAATATTAGTAGTAATTCTACTCCTACAACTACTACCATTTCTACTGCCAATACTACTACTATGAATACTGCTACTGCTGCAACTACTCCTGCTATGCCTACTACGACTACTACTGCTACTACTACTAATAGTACTGCTACTAATACTACTCCTACTACTTTTGCTACTACTGCTACTACTACTACAACTATAACTATAGCTGCTACTACAACTTCTACTACAACTACTAGTACAACTACAACTATAGCTACAACAACAATAATTGCTACTACTACTACCACAACTATTCCTCATCTTACTACTACTACCACTGCCCCTACTACTGATACTACTATTACTACTACTATGACTCCTAATCCAACTCCTACTCCTACTACTATTCCAACTACTACTTCGGCCAGTACTACTGCAACTACGACTTCCACTACTACACAACCGCTACTACTACTACTCCTCCTGCAGCAGCTACTGCTGCAACTACAATTACAGCTACTACTACTACTACTATTACTACTGCTTCTACCGCTACTACTCTCCTAAGTAATGCTACTACTACTACCACTAATACTACAACAACAACAACTACTACTACTAGTACTTCTACCGATGTGATTTCTTCGACTACTACTAGTTTTGCTATAACTACTACTACTATTATTACTACAACTACTACTGTTGCTCCTACTACTGCGACTACTGATACTATTACAACTGCTACTACTACCACACTGCTACTACAACTACTGCTTCTAGTGCTACTACCATTCCAACAACTATAATAATTATTTCTACCAGTTATACTACTACTACTACTACTGCTACTGCAACCACCCTACTAGGTGTACTGCCACTACTACAGCTACTCCTACTGCTAATGCTACTACTACTCCTATTCCTACTACTACTATTTCTACTGCTACTACTATTACTACTACTACTACTTCTGCTGCTTCTACTTCTACTACTACTACTGATACTACTGTTACTACTACAACTGCTACAACTACTACTACTCCTTTGGCTATTAATACTACTTCTACTACTACTTCTACTACTACAACTCTTGCTGCCACTACAACTGCTAATATAACTCCTACTACTATTTCTGCTACAACTACGACTACCGTTGCCACTACTCCTACAACTACTCGAAATACTACTACTACTAATACTACTCCTGCTACTACAACTACTCCAAACACTACTACTATCGGTACTACTCCAACTCCAACTCCTGCCCCTACTACTACTACTACTAGTCCTACTACTTCTGCTACTGCTAGTACTACTACTACTACCACCACCATTGCAACAACCACGGCTACCACAGCTACTGCTGCTACTATTATGGCTTCCACACCCGCTACTGCTACTGTTACTACTACTGCTACTACTATTTCCACTGTGGCTACTAATACTACTACTACTTCTACTACTACAACTTCTACTATTGTTGTTGTTGCTACTACTAATACTATGGCAACTATTACTACTCCGACTGCTACTACTTCTGCTACGGCCTCTACCATTATAACTACTACTACTACTACTTCTACTACAACTAATAATACTATTGTTGCTACAACCACTTTTGCTACAACTATTACAACTACTGCTACTACTACTTCTACAACAACAACCACTACTATTCCTACAACTACAGCTACAACTACTATTACTTCTATTTAAACTACGGCTACTACTACTACTAATACTACCACTGCTATTATAGTTACAACCAGTAATCCTACTACTGCTTCAACTACAACTACAATTACAACTACTACTACAACCTCTACTATTTCTGCTACTACTACTACTAGTATTCCCCTACTACTCCTTCAATTGTTGTACTTCTTCTACTACTAGTACTGCTAATACAACCACTGCTACTACTACTACTGCTTCTACTACAGCTACTACTAGTACTACTGCTACTACTTCTAGCAGTAGTAGTAGTAGTAGTACTACTACTACTACTACCACTACCACTACTACTACTACTACTACTACTACTATTACTACAGCTGCTGCTGCTACTAATGCTACTAGCGCTGCTACTACTGCTACTGCTGCTGCTGCCAGTGCTATTGCTATTGCTACAGCTACTACTATTGTTGCTAGTAATACCACAGCCGCCACTAGTCTTGCTGCTGTTGTTGTTGCTGGAACTACTACTACTACAACTACTGCGGCTACTACCACCGATTATACTACTACTGCGACTCGAGCTGCTGCTACTACTGCTACTACTGCCGCTGTACCTACTATAGTTACTACTACTACAATTGGTAGTACTACTACTACGGCTACTAAAACAATAACTACTATTGCGACTGCTCCTATAACTACTACTACTACAGCAACAACTACCTCTGTAACTACTGCCACTTCTATTGCTGCTGTAACTAATACTGCTACTACTACTACTATTACTACTACTGCTACAACGACGATGACAAAGACTACAAATAGTGACACAACTACTAGTACTACTGCTACAACTGCAGCAGCTGCTGCTACTACTACTGCTATGACTACTACTACTGCTACTACTGCTGCTGCTGCTGCTACTACTACCACTGTTAGTACTACAACTACTTCTCCTACTACTACTACTACTACCACTGCTACTACTACTACTACCACTTCTTCTTCTTCTTCTTCTTCTTGTTCTTCTACTATGACTACTGCCGCTGCTGCTACTACTACTACTACTAATTCCGCAGCCGCTTCCACTGTTACTACTACTGCTACTATTGCTACTACTACTACTACTAATATGGCTTCTATTCCTATGGTTACTATTATTATTATTATTGCCGCTACTTCAACTACTACCGCTGCAACTACTACTAATGCGACTACTACTACTGCCATTGCTGCAACTAATCCTGCTATTATGGCTACCTTTGGTACAATTATTGCTTCTACTACAATTTCTTCTACTACTGTTGCAACTACTTCTGGCACTACAACAACAATAACTACTACAACTACTAGTACTATAACTGCTACTACAACTGCTAGCACTACTACAACTCATGCGGCTATTAATGCTACTAGACTAGTAGTTCTACAACTAGTACTACAACAACTACTACCACTGCTACTACAACTTCTACGGCAACCACAGCTGCTGCTACTAATATTACTACCACTACTACTATTGCTACTACTAGTACAACTATAACTATAGCTACTACTACTACTACTACTACTACAATTACAACAACAATAATTACTTCTACTACTTGCACTACTATTCCTCCTCCAACTACTACTACTATCACTACTACTAATATTACTACTACTGCTACTACTACCTTACTTCTAGTACAACTACTGCTACTATTACTACTACCACTCCAACAACTATAACTATTACAACTCTAGTCCTACTGCTACTCTATTGCAACCACGCTACTACGTGTACTGCTACTACTACAACTACTCCTACTGCTGCTGCTACTACTGCTACTACTACTACTACAACTACTACTACTACTACTACTACTACTACAACTTCTTCTACTACTACTACTTCTACTGCTTCTACTTCTACTACTACCACTACTACTATTACTACTACTACTACTGCTACTACTACTACAACTGCTACAACTACTACTATTCCTTCAGCTATTAATACTACTAGTCCTACACTACTCTACTGCAACCACGTTACTACGTGTACTGCTATTACTACAACTACTCCTACTACTGCTGCTGCTGCTACTACTACTACTACGACTACTACTACTACTACTACTACTACTACTACTACTACTACTACTACTACTACTACTACTCCTGCTGCTGCTGCTGCTGCTGCTGTTGCTACAACTTCTTCTACTACTAGTACTTCTACTGCTTCTACTTCTACTACTACCACCACTACTACTGCTGCTGCTACTACTACTACTAGAACTGCTACAACTACTACTATTCCTTCGGCTATTAATACTACTTCTACTACTATTACTACTGCTACTACTACTGCTACACCTGCTGCTACTACTACTGCTACACTTGCTGCTACTACTACTGCTACACCTGCTGCTGCTACTACTACTACTAGAAGTACTATTCCTATAGCTACAACTACTGCAAATACTACTACTACTGGTACTACTCCAACTCCAACTCCTGCTCCCCCTCCTACTACTACTCCTCCTATTACTTGTACTGCTACTAATACTACTACTACTACTACTAGTACTACCACTTTAACTACTACGACTACCACTAATGTTGCTACTACTACTATTGCTACTATAACTGCTACTGCTGCAGCTACTACTACTACTACTACTACTACTACTTCTACTGTGTCTACTAATACGACTACTACTGCTACTACTGCTACTGTTGCTGCTGCTGCTCCCACTAGTACTATGGCAACTATTTCTACTACTACTTCTACTACTCCAATTACTGCTACTTCTGCTACTGCCTTTACTAGTACAACTTCAGCTACAACTACTTCTACTAGAACTAATACTACTATTGATGCCACTACCGCTGCTGCTACTACTATTACTACTACTACTTCCCCTAATACTGCTACAATTGCTGTACTTCTGCTACTACAATTATTCCTACTGCTTCTACCATTTCTACTATAACTACTACTAGTACTACATCTACTACTTCTGGTACTACTTCTACTACTATTGCTACTACTATTACTGCTACTACTGCTAATACTTCAACTAAAACTACTGTGGCGATTAATAAGACTACTATCACTGCAACTACTACTGTTGTTGTTGTTGATGCTACTACTTCTACGATAACTATTTCTAATACTACTACCACTATTCCTACTGCTACTACATCTGCTACTACTTCTATAATTGCAACAACTACTACTGCTACTATCGCTATTACTGCTACATCAACTACTATTATTACGGCTATTGCTGCTACTACTTCTTCTCCTGCTACTACTATTGCTATTAGTTGTACAACTACTACAACTACTACTACAACTACAACTATAGCAACAACAACTACTACTACTCCTACAACTACAACTACAACTACAACTACTATTACTTCTATTAGAACTACTGCTACTGCAACAACTACTACTACCATTGCTATTATAGATACCACCGCTAATACTACTACTGCTTCTACTAAAACTACTATTAGTACTATTACTACAACTTATGCAATTTCTGCCACTGCTACTACTAGTATTGCCATATATAATACTACTACTGCTACTGCTGCTGCTGCTAGTAATACTACTACCGCCACTAATGCTGTTGCTGCAACTACTACTACTAGAACTACTGCGGCTACTACCATGGATTCTACTACTACTTCAACTGCAACTACTACGGCCTGAGTTGCTGCTACTACTGCTACTACTCCTACTACTGTGGTTGTACCTATAATAGTTGCTACTATTACTATTACTAGTAATACTACTACAGCCACTACAAAAATAACTACTTTTGCAACTGCTCCTATAACTACTACTACTACAGCAACAACTACCACCGTTACTACTACTCCTTCTATTGTTGCAGCAACTAATACTGCCACTACTGCTACTATTACTGCTACTACAACAACAACAATAACTAAGACTACTAGTACTAACACTACTAATAGTACTACTGATGCAGCTGCGGCTGCTACTATTGCTACTATTGCAACTCCTACTGCTGTTGCTACTGCTACTACTACTACAGCAATTACTACTGTTGCTAGTACTACAACTAGTTCTACTACTACTACTACTACTACCACTGCTGCAGCTGCTACTGCTATGGCTACTACAACTACCACTACTACTACTTCTTCTTCTACTACTACTAGTCTACTCCTGCTACTACTACTCCTGCTACTACTATTACTGCTGCTGCTGCTGCTTCCACTGTTACAACTATTGCTACTATTCCTATTACTACTGCTACTATTACTAATATTGCTACTACTGCTATGGCTACTACCGTTATTATTACTATTGCCGCTTCTGATACTACTGCTAGTACTACTACTAATGCGAATACTACTACTGCCATTGCTGCAACTAATCCTACTATTACAGCTACCAATAGTACAATTATTGCTTGTACAACTACTTCTGCTACTACTACTGCTATTACTTATGGCACCAAAATGACTACTGCTGCTACTACTACTACTACTGGTACTATGACTACTACTACAACAACAACAACTACTACTACTACTCATGTGGCTATTAACGCTACTACTACTAGTACTTCTACTACTATTGCTGCTGCTACTACTACCACTACTACTACAACTACGGCAAATACAACCACTCCGAGTACTACGCCTGCTCCAACTCCTATTACTACTGCCACTATTGTTGTTGCTACTACTACTACTACTATTACAACAACTACTACTCCTACTAAAAATACTAATACTACTAGTATGACTTTTACTATTACTACTACTAGTACTCCTATTAGAACTTTACTACTTCAACTGCTACTACTTCTACTGCTACTACAACTACTACTAATACTACTAACAATACTACTACCACTACTGCTGCTACTACTAGTACAACTATGACTCGGATTGCTACTGCTACTACTACTACGATAACTACTACTACTAGTAGTAGTAGTACTACTGCTACTACTAGCACTGCAGATGCTACTGCAGCTACTACTACTACGACTTTTGTTATTACTTATACTAGCACTACTGCAACTACTACTACGGCTTCTACAACTACTACTACTACTATAACTCCTACAATAGCTACTACTACTACGACTACTACACTCCTTTTAATGCTACTACTAGCACCACCTATACTACTACTAAAACTACTAGTACTACAACTACTCCTTCTACTGCTACCACTACTAGTTCTAGTACATCCACACATACTACTACAACAACAACAACAACAACAACAACAACAACAACAACAACTACTACTACTACTACTACTACTACTACTACTACTACTACTTCTACTACAACTACTACTGCTACTCCTACTACAACTACTTCTACTCTTACTTCTACTACTACTACTACTACTATTACTACTACTACTAGAATTACTACTACTACCAGTACTACTACTACTACAACTACTACTAGCGGCACTACAACAACAACTACTAATACTACTACAAGTAGTAGTAGCAAGACTACAACTGCTACTACGGCTACTATTGTTGTTACTACTAGTACTACTACTAGTCCTCCTATTACTACAAATACTACTACGGCTACTATTGTTGTTACTACTACCAGTACTACTACTACTACTGATACTAATCCTATTGTTGCGATTACTCCTGCTACTACTTCTACTACTATTACAAAAACTACAACAACAACAACAACAACTACTACTACTACTACTTCTACAACTACAACTACTACTATTACTACAACTACTACAACTACTGCTACGATAACTACTTCCACTATTACTACTACTACTACTACTACTACTATTGCTACTACAACTCCTACCAGTACCACTACTTCTACTTCGATTACTACTACTATTGCTACTACCATTTCAAATACTTTTACCACTACTTCTACTACTACAACAACTACTCCACGTATTGTAATTACTACTACTACTACGACAGCATCTACTATGATCATAGCTATAGCCACTACTGCTACTTCTTCAACTACTATTACAACTACTACTGCTACTACTACTACTGCTACTCATACTACTCCTACTATGACTACTATGACTCGTACTTCTCTATTACCCTACTACTGCTCCTACTGCTACCCCTACTCCTACACCTACTCCTATTACGACTACAACTTCTACAACAATAACTACTACTACAACTACTATTACAACTACTTCTACCACTACTACTATAACTACTACAGCTACTATTACTACTACAACTCCTACTGCTACTACTGCAACTACTACTACCACTACTACTTCTCTTGCTACTACTAATACAACTACTACTACTGTTGCTGCTACATGTACTACTCCTAGTGCTACGATTACAACTACTACTATTACTAACACTACTATTACTAGTAGTACTACTACAACTACTACACCTACTGCTGCTACTACTACTACAAGTACTATTGCTACTAATACAACTACTACTAGTACTATTACTACAACTACTGCACATACACCAACTCCTACTCCTAAAACTACACCTACGATTACTTCTGCTACTAGAATTATTATAACTTCTATTATTGCTTTTACTACTACTACTATTATTACTACTACGACTACTACTTCTACTATTAATACTACTGCTTCTGCTGCTACTGCTGCTACTACTACTATTACAACAACAACAACTATTACTATTACTACTGCTACTTCTACCACTACTACAACTACTACTTCTACTACTACTACTACTATTATAACCACTGCTACTAATCCTATTACTACTACTACTACTACTGCTGCTGCTGCTGCTGCTATTATTACTACTACTACTACAACTACTACTAAAATTAATACTACTATTACTACAACTTCTTCTGAGCCAATTACGTCTACTACTAATACCACTGCTGTTGCCGCTGCAACTACTACTTCAGCTACTTCTACAACTATCTTTTCTACTACTCCTACAACTACTACTGCAGCTACTACTGCCACTACTACTTCTCTTGCTACTACTAATACACCTACTACTACTGCTGCTGCTACAACTACTACTCCTAATACTACAATTACAACTACTACTGTTACTAACACTACTACTACTACTAGTACTAATACAACTACTACACCTACCCCTGCGACTACTACTACAAGTACCGTTGCTACTCATACAACTACTACTAGTACTGCTGCTACAACTACTGCACATACACCAACTCCTACTGCTAAAACTACACCTACGAATACTTTTACTACTCGAATTATTATAACTCCTATTACTGCTACTACTACTACTACTATTACTACTACTACTTCTGCTACTACTACTGCTACAACAAGAACAACAATTGCTACTATTACTACTACTACTTCTGCCACTACTATACTACTACTTCTACTACTACTACTACTATTATTACTATCGTTACTAATACTACTACTACTACTACTACTACTACAATAATAACTGCTACTACTACAGCTACTACTACAACAACTATTACTAAAAGTACAACTACTATTGCCACAACTACTTCTGCTCCAATTACGTCTACTACTAGTACCACTGCTGCTGCTTCTGCTACTTCTACTACTATCTTTTCTACTACTCATACAACTACTACTACTACTGCTACTATTACCGTAACTGCAGCAATACTACTACCGCTACTACTACTGCTACTTCTATTGCTACTAATACTACTACTGTTACCAGTATGGCTGCTACTACTACTACCAGCACTATTACAGCTACTACTACAACTGCACTTCCCACTATTGCTATTACTATAACTAGTACTGCTTCTACTGCATCTACTACTACTTCTACTGCTACATCTGCGACTACTGCTACCTCTGCTGCTACTACTGCTACTGTTGCTACTACTACTACAACTTCTACTACTAGTTTTGCTAATACTACTACAACTACTACTATAATTATTGTTGTTGCTATTACAACTACTACTTTTACCACTGCAGCTACTACTACTTCTATTACTACTACTACTACTACTACTACTACTACTACTACTACTACTACAATAATGACTACTACTACTACTGCTTCTGTTGCTAGTACTACTACTACTACTGTTGATGCGGCGGCTGTTGCTACTGCTACTACCGCCATTCCTCATCCTACTATTACTACTACTACTATATTACTGCTATTGCTTTTACTGCAACTACTAAGGCTTCTACTACTACTGCAATAGGAACTACTACTACCACTCATACTAATACCACTACTACCCCAACTGCTACAACTTCTGCTTCTACTACTAATACTACTAGTTCTACTACTACTACTGTGACTTCTACCACTGCTCGTACAATTACTACTACTGCTGCTACTACTGCTACTACTACTACTACTACAGCTGCTGATGTTGCTTTCGCTACTACTACTGCTACTACTAGTACTACTGCAACTACGATAACTAATACCACGACTAATGCTACTACTACTATAACTACTACTATAACTACTTCTACTACAACAACTACTACTTTTGCAACTACTACTGCTAATACAACTGCTACTGTTGTTGATATTGTCACTCCCACTACTACTACTGCCACTAGTACTGCAACTGTTGCTATTGCTTCTATAACGTCTACTACGACTTCCAATAGTACTACTGCAACTATTATTACTACTACTACTACCACTACTACTACAACTAGTCCTGCTGGTGCTGCTACTACCACTACTCCTCCTCCTACTACTACAACTACTACTACTACTATGATTTCTACTACTACTATTACTATCCTTATTACTACTACTTATGCTACTCCTACAACTACTACTGTTGTGTCTATGGCTATAGCTACTTCTATTACCACAACTACGACAACTTCTGCTACTACTGCTATAACTACTACAACAACTACTACTACTGGTGCTTCCGCTATTACTACTACAACTACATCTACTACTATAACTACTACTGCTCCAACTGCTACTTCAACTACTATTGCTACTGCTACCACTACTAATATTACTACTGCTATGAATACTACTTCTACTACTTTCACTACTACTACTACTACTACTAGAACTACTACTTTTACTACTACTAATACTGCTACTATTATTACTGTAACTACTACTACTACTACAATTACTGCTACTACTACTACAACCACTACTTCTACTACTACTACAACTACTACCACTACTTTTGCAACAACTACTACTTCCAACTACTACTACGATTAAAACTACTAATACTACTACTACAAGGGACGATTAGTAACATACACTCCTATCCTCTCCTACAACTACAACCACTACTACAACAATAAATACTACTACTACTACTACTACTATTACTACAACTACTACTGTGCCTACTACGACTACTGCTACTGTTACTACTACTACTACCAGCACTCCTAGTACCACTCATTCTCATATTCATAGTACTACTACTACGACTACTCCTACCACCCCTACTACTACAACTCATACTACTACTCCTATTCCATCTCCTACTACTACAACTATGACAAATGCAATAACAACTACTACTATTTTTGCTATTACTACTGCTATTACTTGTATGATTACTACCACTACTATTACTACTGCTACTACTTCTACTACTACTACTACTACTACTACTACTACTACTAATACTACTATTACTATTGTTACTCGTATAATTACTACCACTACCATTACTATTACTACAATTACTAAAACTATTACTGCTACTACTAATACTTCTACTCCTACTCCTGATCCTGCTACTACAACTAATGCTCTGACTCCTTCTACTGCTACTGCTACTCTGACTCCTACTAGTACTAGTACAACAACAACTACTACTATTACTACTATTACTACTACTAGAAATGCTGCTACTACTACTACCACTACTACTACTGCTAATACAACTACTACATCTTCTACTAGTGCTACTACTACTACTACTACTACTACTACTACTACTGCTACTACTATATCTACTACTACTTCTCCTACTACTTCCACTACTACTTCTGCAACTACTTCTACTGCTACTACTACACTTCGCCAAACTCCTACTGATACTTCTAATCTGACTACAAGTACAAATACTCCTACTACTACTACTCCTACTCGGATAACTCCTACTACTACTGCGGCTACTGTTGCTGCTACTCCTACTACTACTATGACTACTACTACTACTGCTGCTGCTGCTGCTGCTACTACTACTACTACCACTACTCCTCCTCCTCCTCCTAGTACTCCTCGTCCTCCTCCTCCTCCTACTACTACTACTTCTATTACTAGTGATACTACTACTCCAACTAAAATTGCAACAGCAATAACTGCTACTGCCACTACAAGTACTACTACTACTACTACTAGTCTACTATTACTACTTCCACGACAACTACAACAACAACTACTACTACTCCGACTACTTCTACAACTACTACTCCACTAACAACTACTACTACTTCAACTATTGCAACTACAACTACTACTATAACTCCTACTTTTGCTACTGGTACTACTACTCCAATTACAAATACTACTACAACAACAACTACTACTATAGCTACTAATGCTCCTATTGTTTCTGCTACAACTACTACTAGTACCACTACTGCTCCTACTACAACTTCTACTGTTGCATCTGTTGTTGCTGCTGCTACTACTAGTATTCCTGCCACTACTACAACTACTACAACTACTGCTGCTGTTATAGCTGCTGCTACTACTAGACTACTACTACATCTGATACTACCAGTACAACTTCTACTCCTACAACTAATACTATTACTATTACTACTACAGATACTAATCCTGCTACTACTAGAAGCACTGCTGCTACGACTTCAACAATAACTACTACTACTACTGCTGCTTTTACTACTACCGCTACAACTACTGCTACTAGTTCCACAAATACCACTACTAGTACTGCTACTACTACTACTACTACACTACTACTACTTCTACTACTGCTAGTACTACTACTACTCCTATAACTAATACTATTGCTACTACTACTACTACTACTACTACTATGACTTCTAATATAAGTCCTTTTGCGACTAATATTACAACTACGAGAAGCACTGCTGCTACTACTTGAACAACTACTGCTGCTGCTGCTGCTTCTACTACTACACTACAACAACTACGACTACATCTACTAATACTACTTTAATTACTACAACTACCGCTATGATTACTCCAACTCCAACTCCTACACCTACTGCAACTCCTCCTCCTACTACTACTACTAGTACTACTACTCCTACTGCTACTACTACTAAACCTACAACTACTACAACTAGAATAATAGCTACTACAACAACAACATCTGCTACTATGACAACTACCACTACTACTACTACTACCACTTCTACTACTACTACTATTACTTCTACTACTTCTACTACTGCTGCTGCTGCTACCGCTACTACGACAACAACAACAACAACAATAACAACAACAACAACTACTACTACTACTACTACTCGTCCTCCTCATACTACCATTATTACTAGTACTACTACTACCACTGTTGTTGTTGCTACTACTGCTACCTTTACTTCTACAACAATAACTACTATAACTACTACTACTCCTACTACCACAGCTACTAATTCTGCTCCTACTCCTTCTATAATTACTACTATGACTAAAACTATTGTTGCTGCTACTATAACTATTACTACTCCTACTTCTACCGCTACACCTTCTACTACTACAACTGCTACTACTATTACCACTACCCCTACTCCTACTGCTACTACTAATACTCCTCCTACTACTACTACTACTCCTACTACGATAATAAAAATAACAAGTTCTACTCCTACTACTATTACTAAAACTACTATTACTCCAACTACTACCCCTACTCCTACAACTATTCCTACTACAATTCCTACTACAAGTAAGACTACTGCTACCACTAATACTACAACAACAACTACTACAACTACTTCTTTCTCTTCTACTTCTACTACAGCTACTACTACTATTACAACTACTATAACTACTGCTCCTACTACTCCTTCCATTACTACCACTCCTATCAGTCTGACTAATACTACTACTACTAGAACTATGATACTACCACTACTCCTAACACTACCACTACTATAACTATTACTATTACTACAACAACAACTACTACTACTACTACTACTCCAGCTACCACTACTACTACCACTACATCTACTACTACCACTTCTTCTACTACTACAGCTTCTGCAGCTAATACAACTACTACAACCACTTCTACTACTACTTCTACTTCTTCTACAACTTCTACTATTACTACTAAAATTATAACTTTTACCACTATTGCTACTGCTACTGCTACTACAACAACAATAACTACTACTACCACCACTACCACTACTACTTCTACTACCACTACAACCACTACCACTACTACTACCACCACTACTACTACTACTACTTCTCCTATTACTACAACAACAACTACTACAATTGCTACTAACACTAGTTCTACTACAACTCCTACCACTACTACCACAGCTACTACGAGTCCTACTACTACTGCTACCACTACAACAACAACTACTACTTTTTCTACAATGGCTGCTACTACTACAACTACTTCTACTACTACTACTACTACTACTACTAATACTAATACTATTACTACTGCAATAACTGCAACTAGAACAACAACAACATCAACTAGTCCTAGTCCTACTACTACAATTACTACTGCTACAACTAATACAACAACAACTACTTCTACAATAACTACTACTACTACAACTACTGCAACTGCTACAACTACTATAATAGCTACTTCTACTGCTGCTGCTACTACAACTACTACTACTCCAATTGCGGCTGCGGCTACTTCAACTGCTACTGCTACTACTACTACTGCTGCTACCACTACTACTACTATTGCTATTGTTGCTGCTACCGTTGCTGCCGCTGCTGCTATTAGTACTATTAGTACTCCTACTACTACTACTATTGCTCCTACTACTACTACTAGTACTACTACTAATACTACTACTGCTACTGCTACTGCTTCTACTACAGCTACTACTACTAATACATCAACTACTGCTAGTATTACTACTACTCACACAAATGATACTATTACTAGTGCTACTATTACTGCTACTACTACTACTACACCCATTGGTACCCATATTACTACTACTAGAAGCACTGTTACTACAACTTCAACTGCTACTACTACTACAACTACTGCTTCCACTGCTACTACTACTACTACTAATATTACAATAACTACGTTTCCAACTACTACTATTGCCATAGTTACTGCTACTCCTGCTACTACTACTACTTCTTCTTCTTCTACTCCTACAACTATTACTACTTCGGCTACTACTACTACTACCACTATTACTACTACTGCTATTACAACTACTACTACCCCAACTCATACTACAACTACCACTACTACTATTATTAATATTTCTACTAATACAATAGCTATTACTACTACTACTGCTACCTCTACTCCTACAGATACTACTACAAGAATAACTACCACTACGACTACTACTATTCCTACTACTACTACTATTACTACTACTATTACTACTAATACTTCCTCTACTACTATTCCAACTCCTACTACTACTACTGCTACTACTACTACTCCTACTCCCACTACTCCTACTACTACTACTAATACTACAACGACTACCACTATTCCTACTCCTACTCCAACTCCTTTTGCTATTGCAACTACTACTACTATTGCGACCACTACTCCAACAATTATAGCTCTAACTGCTGCTCCTACTTGAACTCTGACTGCTATTGCAACTACTAATATCGCTGCTACCACTACTCCAAGAACTACATCTCCTACTACAACTCCAACTACTACAACTACTACTGCTGCTGCTGTTGCTCCTAATGCTACTACTACTACTAATATTACTACTACTGCGGCTACCACTACTCCTATTGCTACTACTACAAGGTCAACTACTACTACGACTACTACTATTCTAACTACTACTACTACTATGTCTACTACTATTCCAACTCCTACTCCTACTACAACTACTACAACTCCTACTACTACTACTACTACTACGACTACTACTATTCCTACTCCAATTCCAACTGCTACTGCTACTACACCTACTACTACGGCTGCTACCACTTTTCCAACAACTACAAGTACGACTACTAGTACTACAACTCCGACCACTACTACTATTACTACTATTACTATACTACTAATACTATACTACTGTTACTACTACTACTACTATTGTTGTTGCTGCTACTACTACTATTACAACTACTACTACTACTACTTCTGCTACTAGTATTGCTACTCCTACTACTGCTACTACTACTACTACTACAACTACAAGCACTACTCCAACTATTACTCCTACTTCTACACCGACTGCCATAACTACCCCTAGTACTACCGCTACTACTACTCCTCCTAGTACACATACTCCAAATACTACTATTACTAATAGTACTTCAACCATTAGTACTACCACAATTAATACTACTACTACTGCTATTGCTGCTGCTGCTACTATTACAACTACTACTAACACTACTACTACTATTACAACTGCTACTCTTATTACTACTTCTGCCATTAGTACTATTACTCCTACTACTGCTACTACTACTGCTGCTGCTGCTGCTGCTACAACTACTGCTACAATGACCACAACTACAACAACCGCTACCAATACTATGACTGCTACTACTAGTGATACTGTTGTTGCTAGTATCACTACTACTACTACTACAACAACAACAACTACTACTGCTACTACCGATTTTGCTACTATAGCAACTACTACTGTTGCTGCTACTACTGCTACTCATACTACTACAATTACTAATACTACTACTATTGCCACTACTACTACAATTCTTGCTAAAGTTAGTACTACAACTACAGCAACTACTTCTACTACATCTACTACTGTTCCACTACTAATACTATGACAACTACTGTTGCTACAGATACTACTACTGCTATGACTTCTACTGTTACTGCAACTACTACTGCTACTACTACTTCTACTACTACAACATTGCTACTACTGCCACTGTTGCCACTACTAGTGCTACAAGAACTGCAGTTGCTGCGACTACCGCAACTAATATTACTACTACTACTAATTGTACTACTACTACTGCTACTACTACTGCTACTACTACGAGTAATACTAATACAACAACTACAAATATTTCTGCTATTACTACTGCAACTACAACTCCTAATGCTACTACTACAACTACTAATACGACGACAATGATAACAACAACAACAACTACTACTACTACTAGTACTACTGCTGCTACTACTCGTACTACTACTACTACACTACTACCACTACTTCTACTACTATTACTTCTACTACTACTACTACTACTACTATTCCTAATACACCTACTGCAAATACTACTATTTCTAATAGTACTTGTACAATTACTACTACTACTACTATTAATACTACTACTACTATAATTACTACTACTACTACTACAACTACTACTACAACTACTGCTACTACTACTATAGTACTAAAACTACGACTACTATTACAACTAGCACTCCTACTGCTACTATTACTACCATTACTACTATAGTACAAAAATTACTACAACTATTTCTCTTACTAACATTGCTACTACTACCATAGCTTCAACTACTTCTACTACAACTCCTACGACTACTCATCCAACTACTACAACTACTCCTACTACTACTATTGCCGCTCCTACTACTATTACTTCTACTACCACTACTACTACTACTGCTACTCGTACTACTACCCCTACTACTACTACAGCTCCTGCTAGTACTACTGTTCATACTATTACTATTACTACTACTACTACTACTACTACTACTACTACTACTGCTATTACTACTATTACTATAGCTACTCCTACTCTTATTACTACTCCTACTACTACTCCTACTACTACTGCTACTACTACTACTAGTACCACCACTACTACTAATATTACTAGCACTACTATTACTACTACTACTACTTATATTACAACAACAACAACAACAACAACAACTACTACTACTACTACTGTTCCTATTATTGCTATAATTATTTTGACTACTACTACTCCAAATACTTCTACTACAACTACTACTGCTACAACTAACGCTACGACTACTAATTCACATACAACAATGACTACTACTACTACTACCACCACCACTACTATTATGGCATTTGCTAGTATTACTACTCTTTCTGTTACTGCAACTACTACTTCTTTCACTACTACTACTATGACTCTTGCAACTACTACTGCTACTGCTACTGCAACAACAACAACTACTCCTACTACATTTACTAATACTGTTGCTGGTACAACTGCAACTACTACTACTGTAGCTACTACTGCTAATACTAGTACTACAGATACTGCTGCAACTGCTACAATTGCTACTACTACTGCTACTAGTGCTCCTATTACTGCAACTACTATAACTCCTGCTGCTACTACTACTATTTAAACTACTACTACTACTCCAGCTACTACTACTATTACAACAGTTGTTGTTGCCGCTGCTCCTCCTCCTAGTACAACTACTTCTCCTACTACTACTACGACTACTACGACTACTACTACTACTATGGCTACTACTTCTACTATAATCGCTACTACTACTTCCGCTACAACTACAACAACTACAACTACTACTAACTCCACTACTACTACTAATGCTTCTGCTACTACACTACTACTATTGCTACTACTTCTAGTACTACGTCTACTCTTACGACTACTACTATTACTACTGCTACAATGTCTGCTACTACTGCCATGACTACCACTACAACTACTACTAACGCTACTACTATTGTTACTATTTCTACTACTACTACTACTTCTAGCCCCACTACTTCCCTGACAACTACAACTGCTATGACAACTGCTTCTACTACAACAACTACTACTATTACTATTGCTGCTCCCACTCCTACTTGTAGTCCTACTACTACTACTACTACTACTAATACTACTAATACAACTACTAATACAAGTACTGATACCACTTCTACTACAAATACCACTACTACACTACTGGTACTACAACTTTAGCCACAACCACTACTACTACAACTGCTACTACTGCTACTACTACTACAACAACTTCTACTACTACTACTACTACTGCGGCAGCAACTAATGCTACTACTGCTACTTCTACTACTACTGCTGTTGCTGCAACGACAACTGCTATTACTACTTCTTCTACTACTACTACTAGTACTACAACTACTACTACTACTTCTGCTATTATTATTACTATTTCTAGGCTACGGCTACTACTCCTAGCACTATTGCTACAGCTACAATTCCAACCACTGCTAGTACAACTACTCCTACTACTACTACTACTACTACTACTACTACTACTACTACTACTGTGACTACCGTTACTACTACCGCTACTACTACTCCTCCTCCTATTGTAGCTACTACTACTACTATTGCTACTAACGCTACAACTACAATGACTACTACTATCACTACTACTACAACTACACCTAAAACCACAATAACGAATACTACTACTATGCTAGCACTACTTCTTCCCCTACCATCGCTACTACTACTACATCTCCTACTACAACTACTATCACTACCACTGTTGCTACTTCTACTGCAACTACTACTACTACACAACTACCGCTACGACTACAACTATTTCTACTACTACTACTCTGCTACTGTTGTTGCTGCTACTACTACTCCTATGGCTAATCCTCCTCCTCCTCCTACTACTACTACTCCTCCGCCTCCTCCAACTACCACTACTGCTACTACTCCACCTCCTACCAGTACAACTACTACTGCGACTACTGCTACAGCTAACCTACTGCTACTACTAATCCTACTCCAACTAGTACTACTACTCTATCTACTCCTACTACTATTACTACTGCTTCAACTCCTCCTGCTCTGATTGCAACTCCTAGTACTACTACTACAACTTCTTATCCTATAACTACTACTACTATTACAGCTGACGCTAAGACTACGACTACTACAATTGCAATTACTACTGTAACTATCACAACTGTAGCTACTTTTGGTTCTACAACGGCTACTGCTCGTACTACTACCACTACTGCTACTACGAGAACAATAATAACTACTACTACTACTAGTACTACTACTACTACTAATGCTACTCCTTCTACTGCTACTGCTACTACTACTACTGCTACTTCTACTACTCCCACAACTACAACTATGATTGCAGTTGCCACTCCGACTACTTCCACCACTATGACTATTACTACCAATACTACCACTACCCTCACTCCTACTACTGCTACTTCTATTACCACTCCCACTACTCCTACTACTACTTCTACTCCTCTTACTGCTACTACAGCTGCTAGTACTACCACTACTACTACTATTACTGTTGCTACTACTACTACCACTACTTCTACTACTCCTCCTCCTCCTACTACTACTACTATAACTACTACTACTACTGCTACTCCTACTACTACTACTGCTAGTACTACTACTGCTGTACTGCTACAACTGCAACTACAACAATAACAACAACAACTACTACTAGTATTGCTACTACTATTGCAACTACTGCAACTACAACAACTATTACTACTCCTCGGACCATTACTTCTGCTACTACTACTATAACTACTGCTTCTACTACAACTACATATGCTACTGCTACTACCACAACTGCTAATACTACTACTGCTACTACTACTATTACTACTACTACTTCTCCTCCTACTACTACTGCTACTGCTACTGCTACTGCTGCTGTTACAACTTCTTTTACTACTACCACAGCTACGACTACTACAACAACTACTGCTGCTATTTCTTTTGCAACTACTACTACTACTGCTACAACTGCTACTTCTAATTTTTCTTCTGCTACTACTTCTGTTGTTGTTACTACTACTACTATTACTACTTATAACAATGCTACTGCAACTACTGCTACTGCTATAATGACTACTATTACTACAGCTACTCCAACTTGAACTTCTGCTACTTCTACTACAGCTGCTACTGCTTCTCCTACTACGGCTACTACTACTACTAATACTATTACTACTACAATTACTAGAACTATTATTACCGCAACTCATCCTACTATTGCTAATAATGATGAAGTCACAACTACTACTACTGCTACTATTGTTACAACTACTACTGATAAGAGTATTACTACTACTGCTACTACTACTCCTACGAGTATTGTTTCTGCTATTGCTTTTACTACTGCTACTGCTACTACTGCTATTGCGGCCATTCCTACTACTGTTGCCGCCGTTGCTGCTACTACTGCTACTATTACTAGTACTATTTCTAATACTAATGCTGCTAGCACTCCACCTCCTCCAACAACTGCTTCTAATACTACTGCAATTACTACTGTTACTACAACTTCAACTTCAACTACTGCTACTACTATTACCATTGCTGCTACTATTGCTTTTACTACTACTACTATTAACACTGCTCCGACCACTACTGCTGCGACTACTACTACTACTATTGCTTCTTCTTCTTCTACTACTACTACTACTGCTATTGCTACTACCACTGCTATTGCCCCTACTACAACTACCGCTACTGCTACCACTGCAACCACTGCTGCTACTAATATTACAACTACTGCTACTGCTACTGCGACTACTACTACTGCTACTACTATTTCTATTCCTACTACTACTATTGCTACTGCTACTACTAGTATTACTACTACTACTACTACTACGTTTACTGCGTCTACTACTGCTACAGCTACCCCTACTACTACTGCTGCTACTACTAATGCTGCTACCGCTACTACTACTACGGCCACTTCTGCTGCTACAACCGCTACTACTACTTGTACTCCAACTACCACTACTCCTACCGATACTACTGCTGCTGCTGCTGTTACATCACTATTACAACTACTACTACTATTACAACAACAACTATTGTTGTTGCCACTAGTTCAACTGCAACTCCAACTACAAGTATTGCTTTTACTACTAAACTATGACTAATACTACTACATGAATAATTCCTGCTGCTGCTACTACTACTACCACTACTGTTGCTACTATTACTCCTATTACTACCTCTGCTACTAATATTGCAACTACTACTACTGCTCCTATAGCTAGTGCCACTATTACTACTTTTGCTAATGCTACTGCTACTACAACTATTACTATTACAACAATAATTACTACTACTACTTCTATTGCTCCTACTACTGCTACTATTACTACAACAATTACTACTACTACTACTACTACTACAACTACTTCTACTACTTCTACTATTACTACTACACATACTCGGCAACTACTTCTACTCCAACTACTCCTCTTGCTGCTACAACTACTACAACTACTACAACTACTTCTACTACTCCTAGTGCTGCTACTCTTACTGCTACTTCTAAAACTTCCATTACTACTACTGCTCTTGCTATAATTATTACTCCTACCACTACTACTATTTCTACTGTTACAACTACTACTACTGGAACTCCTATTACAACTATTACTACTGCCGCTACAGCTGTTGCTGCTACACCTAATATTGCTGTTGCTACTACTACTACTTCTTCTGCTGATACTACTATAACTACTTCCACTACTACTACTACTACTACTCCTACTACTACTACTACTACTACTATTACTACCACTATTACCAGTACTTCTACTACCACTACCCCTACTACTGCTACTAATATGATACTACTACTACTACTACAATAGCTAATGATACTAACGCTTGAATTGCTACTATTAGTGCTACTACTAGCCCTTCGACCACAACTACTGCTAGTACAACTAAAGTACTACTACAACTACTTCAAGAGCACTAATGCCACTCTGAGAACTACTACTATTACTACTACCAATACAACTACTACTCCAACTGCTATTGCTACAGCTCCAACAACCACAACTACAGCTCCAACCGCTATTAATACTACTCCTAGTACTACTACTACTACTACTTCCACTACTTCTACTACAACTAATACTCCTACTATGACTACTTCTACTCCTACTGCTTCTACTACTACTACTTCTACTACTACTTGCTACTATTTCTCCTACTAGTACTACTGCTGCTACTACTACTGCAACTGCTACTGCTACTCCAACTACTACCATTACTTCTGCTACTTCTACTAGTACTAGCGCTAGTGCTACTCCAATTAGCACTACTTCAACGACTATCACTACTACCGCTACTACTACACCTAAGATGACCACCGCCACAACCGCCACAAATGCAACTACTATTATTACCACTAGTTCAACTTCTGCTACTACTACTTTTGCTACTACTGTTACCACAACTACTACTACTACTGCAACTAAAACTACTACTACAACTTCAGCTACTACTATTAGTACTACTGTTATTGCTACTACAACAACTGCTACTACTACTATGACTACTACTTCTAAAACTACTACTGCTACTACTACCATTGCACCTACGACAACCACTATTAGTACAACAACTACTACTGTTACTACTACCCCTAATACTGCTACTATTACTGCTACTACCACTACTACTACAGCTACTCCTACTGCCACTACTGTAAGTCCTACTTCCGTAGCTACTACTACTTCTACTGCTATCGGTACTACTGCTACAGCTATGGCTACCACTTCTGCTCCTACGACTTCAACTACTATCGCTACTCCTCCTACTACTACTGCTACTCCTCTTAGTACTACTCCTGCTGCTACTACAACTGCTACTGCTATTACCACAACTACTACTACAACTACTACTGCTGCTACTATTCCTCCTACTACTACTGCTACCACTACTTCCCCTACTACTACTACTGCTACAACCACTACTGCTACTGCAACAACTGTTACACTACTGCTACTACTACAACTACTACTCCTACTATTGTTGCTGCTACTACTATTACAAGTGTCGCTACTACTACAACTACTACCACTACTACTGCTGTTATTACTACTACTAATGCTTGTACTTGTACTACTACCGCTATTGCTACTTCTACTTTTACAACTACGCCTGCTACTACTACTACTGATGCTGCTACTCCCACAACTGCTACTGCTACCACTACAACTGTTGCTACTTAAATTACTAATACTACTATTGCAACTCCTACTACTATTGCTACTACAGCAACTGCCACCACTATTAATGCTACTGCTAGGCCTAATACTACCACCACTACTACTATTACTGCTACTTATTTGACTACTATAACAACTGTGGCTACTACTACTGTTATCGCGACTACTGCTGCTACTACTACTACTACTACAACTACTACTGCTACTATTTCTACGTGTAACACAACTACGACTTTTACCACTACTACTACAACTACTATGACTACTTATACTACTACTACTGCTAATGATACTGCTACTACCGTTACATTCACTTCTGCTACTACTACTTCTACTACTTCTACTACAACTACTACTACTACCACTATTGCTCCTCCTTCCATTCCTACTGCTAATTCTACTACACTACAACTAGTACAACAAGAACAACAACAACTATTAATACTACTACTACTAATACTACTCTTACTGCTACTACGACAACTACTACTCTAGCTATTACTACTACTACCACTATTGCTACTAATACTACCACTATTACTCCTATTACTCCTAACTTCTACTACTACTTCTACTACTACTACAGCTCCTTCTACTACCGCTACAACTACTACTGCTAGCACTACTACAACTACTACTAGCTATTCTTCTACAATCCCTTCGCCTGCTACTATTACTACTATGACTGCTACTACTACTACTGCTACGCTATAAATACTACTACTGCACTTAATACTACTATAACTACTATTGCTACACTACAACTACAACAACTAGTACTAATAATACTACTACAATTACATCTGCTCCTACTACTATAAATACTAGTCCTCCTCCTACTACTACTACACTTGCAACTACTTCTATTGCAACTACTACTACTACTACTGCTGCTGCTACTATTACCACTACTACTACTACTCCTCCTCCTCCTCCTCCTACTACCCCAACTACCATTACTACTACTGCTGCTGCTGCAACAACTAAACTACAACAACTACTATAGCAAGCCCTAATCCTACCACTACTCTTGCTACAAATGCTTCTTCTGCTGCCGATGCTGCAACTACAACTACTGCAATTGTTACGGCTACTACTACAACAACAACAATAACTACTACTACTACCACTACTCCTACTGCTACTGCTACTATTGCTGCTACCACTTCTACTTGTACTGCTTCCAATCCTACTACTGGTACTACTACTACTATTACTACTACTACTACTGTTGCTGCTACTACTACTATGACTACTACTACTTTTACAACTACTATTCTAGCTACTGCTTCTACTACAACTACTTCAGCTACTACGACTACTACTACTTCTACTGTTGCGCTACTATTACTACTACTACTACTAGTACTGGTACTATTAATGCCACTACTATTGCTAATACTGCTACAACTACTTTAGCTATTAATACTACTACTGCTACTACTACTACTACTTTTACTACTACTACTACTACTACTACTACTACAACTCACACTAAAACAATTACCACTATTACTGTCGCTGCTGCTACTACTACTGCTACTGCCACTACTACTACTACTACTACTACATCTTCTACTTCTAGTACAGCTACTACTACTACTAGAACTAAACTGCTACTAGTTCTACTACTACTACTACTACTATTACTACTACTACTTTTGCTACAACTACAACTGCTACAACTACTAGTACTATTGCCACAACTTCCACTACTACCACTGTTAGTTCAACTACTTCTACTACTACTGCTACTACACTGTTGATATGACAACTATGACTACTAATACAACTACCGCCACTACTACTACACCTGAAGTTGCTGCAACTACAACTTCTATTACAACAACAACTACTACTATTGCTACTACTACACTACTACTACTACTGCTCCTACAACTACTGCTGCTACTACTACAACAAAAATGACTACTACTTCTACTCATACTACTGTTGCTACTACTAGTGCTACAACTTAAACTACGACAACAACTACTACTGCTGCTACTACTACTGCAACGAATACTACTACACTACTACTACTACTACTACTACTACTGCAACTACAGCTACTACTACTACTACTACTACTAAAACTGCTGCTACTATTGCTACTAAAACTACTGCTGCTACTACTACTTCTTTTCTTCCAACTATTATTGCTAGTACTGCTACTATAGCCGCGGCAACTATTACTGCTGTAATTGCTACTATTACTAAAGCTACTTCTACAACGACTATAACTAGTGCAACAACTACTGCTACTATCGCTACTATTGGTACCACAACTATGACTGCTACTATTGCTACTATTGATTCTGCTGCTACAACAACAACGACAACAACTACAACTACTACAATTGCTACTGCTACTACTGCTGCTACTACTACTGCTACTACTACTACTACTACTTATACAACAAAAACTACTACTGTTGCCACTGCTACTTTTGCTGCAACAACAACAATGACAACAACAACAACAACAACAACAACTACTACTACTACTACAACTACTACTACTCTACAGCTACTACTACAACTATGACAACAATTACTACAACTCCTGCTATTACAACTACAATGACTACGACTACCACTACTACTGCTATTACGACCACTACTGCAACTGCTAGCACTACAATTGCAACTCCTACTACCACAACAACAACTAATGTTGCTACTACTGCAACTACTACAACTATTACTATTACTAATACCACTAGTTCTACTACTACTACAACCACTACCACTACTGCTACTACTGCCACTAATGCGGCTACTGCTGCTACAACTATTAACACTACTACTGCAATTACTAGTACTACTGCTACTACTATTACCACTACCACTACCACCACTTTTGCTGCTATTGCTACTACTGCAGCAAATACTACTACTACTACTACTATTACTACAACAACTTCTGCTGCTACGACTAGTACTACTACTACAGTTGCTGCTCCTACTACAACTACTCCTACTACTACTACTACTACTCCTACTACTACTACTGCTATTACTGCTACCTGTACTACTATGACAACAGCGTCTACTAGTACTACTACTACAATGACTACTATTACAGCTACTTGTACTACTACGACTACAACATCTACTAGTACTACTACTACCACTACTACTACTATTACTATTACCAACTACTACTACTTCTGCTACTACTGCTACTACTACTGCCACTACTACTACTACTACTACTACTACTACTACTACTATTACTACTTCTACTACTACTTCTACGACTAATACTACTATTACTACTACTACTACTAATACCACTATTACTAATACTACTGCAACTAGTACTATTAATAATACTATCACTATTATTCATACAACTACTATTATTACTAATACTACTATTATTACTACTACTGTTGCAACTACAACAACAAGAACTACTACTACTATTAGTACTACTATTTCTACTTCTTATACAGTTATTTCTTCTATTACTCCTACTACTACTTCTACTACTACTACTACTCCTACTACTACTACTACTACTATTTCTACTTCTTCTACTGTTGCTTCTTCAACTACTCCTACTACTACTTCTACTACTACTACAGCTCCTAATTCTCCCACCATTGCTGCTACAACTGCTACGATTGCTATGTCTATTACTACTAATACTACTAATTCTACTACTCGAGCAACTACTAATACTACTATAATTACTACTACAGTGACAACAACAACAACTACTACTACTACTTCTTCTTCTACTCCTACTACTACTACTACAACAACAACAACAACAACTACTACTACTACTACAGATGCTGCTGCTGCATCTACTCCTACAACTAATACGACTACAACTACAACTAGTACTACTTCAACTACGACTATAACTGCTACTACTACCACAACTACTGCTATTACATCTACTACTGCTGCTACTCATACTACCACCAATTCTACTGCAACTACTACTGCTACTACTACTACTACTACTGCAACTTCTACTACTACTACTATAACTACAATGACCCCTGCTACTAGTAGTAATATGACTACTACTAGTACTACTACTACTAATACCGGACTACTACAACTAGTACAACTAGAATTACTACTACTCCTACTTTTACTACTATTACTAGTACTACCACTACAACTATGACTGCTACAACTAGTACTACTCCTACTATTACTATTACTAGTACTAATACTACTACTACTCCCACGACTACTACTACTACTCCTATAGCTACTACTAATACTCCTACTACAAAGACTACTACTACTACGACAATTACTACAAATTCTCCTACTACAACTACTAATACTTCTACTAACACGACTCCTACTCTTACTACTACTGTCGCTACCAGTACTACTATTACTACTACTACTACTACAACTACAACTACAGTTACTACGACTACTACTTCTACTCGTGCTACAATAACTTCTATGACTAATACTACCACTACTACAGCTAATACTACTACTACTGCAATTACAAGTGCCACAACTACAACTACTACTACTACCACGATTACTACTGCTGCTGCTACTGCTACTACTACTACCACTAATGTTGCTGCTCCTACTACTAATACTACCACAGCTACTACTACAACTACGACTGCTACATCTACTCTTGCTACTACTGAGGCTACTAATACTACTACTGCTACTACGACTACTGCTACAACTACTACTGTTGTTGCTTCTGCTGCTACTACTACTACTTCAACTACAACTACTACATCAGCTACTATTAGGAAAACTACTACTACTACTACAGATACTACACTGCTACTGCATATACAACAACAACTACTACTATTGCCACAACTACTTTCGCTACAACAACAACTACTACTACTACTACTACTACTGCTACTACTACTACTCCTATTGCTACTGCTACTACTATGACTACTACTACTACTAGTCTTGCTATATGACTCTAAGAATACGACTACAACTACTATTGCTTTTAATACAACTGCTACAACTACTAGCACTACTACTTAAACTCCTACTACTACCGTTACTGCCACTGCTACTACAACTATTACTATTACTAATACCACTACTTGTGCTACTACTTCTACTACTACCCTTACTGCTACTACTGCCACTAATGCAGCTACTTCCGGTACAACCACTACCACTACTACTACAGCTACTAGTACTGCTACTACTACTACAGCTACAACTACTATTGTTGCTATTGCTACTACTGCAGCAAATACTACTACTACTACTACTACTACTACTACTATTACTACTACTACTACTACTACTACTACTACTACTACTACTACTACTACTATTACTACTACTACTAGTACTACTACTACTACTACAACTACTCCTACTGCTAGAACTATTGCTCCTCCTCATCCTCCAATTATTACTACTACTGCTACTACTTCTACTACTACTACTACTACTACTACAACTACTACTACTACTAGTACTACTACTACTAAACTACAACAACAACAACTACTAATATTACTGCTCCAACCCCTACTCCTATCACGACGCTTGATACTAATGCTTCTGTTGCTACAACTACAACTATAACAACAACTACAACTACTGTTGCTGCTGCTACAACTACAAATACCACTACTACTGGTACTACTGCTATTGCTACTACAGCAACAGTTACTGAGACTGTTGCCGCTATTACTTCTCCTACAACTATTTCTGCTACTACTAAAATACTACTACTATTGTTGTTGCTGCTACTACTACTACTACTACTACAACTACTACTACTTCTACTACTACTACTACTACTACTACTACTACTGCTGCTGCTGCTGCTGCTGCTGCATCTACTCCTACACCTAATACGATTGCAACTACAACTAGTACTACTTCAACTACGACTATAACTACTACTACTACCACAACTACTGCTATTACTTCAACTACTGCTGCTACTCATACTACCACCAATTCTACTACAACTACTACTGCTACTACTACTACTATGACTACTACTACTACTACTGCAACTTCTCCTACTACTACTATAACTACAATGACCCCTGCTACTAGTAGTAATATGACTACTACTAGTACTACTACTACTACTACTTGACAACTACAACTAGTACAACTAGAATTACTACTACTCCTACTTCTACTACTAATACTAGTACTAACACTTCTACTACTGCTACTACCACTGCAACTATGACTGCTACAACTAGTACTACCCCTACTATTACTATTACTAGTACTAATACAACTACTACTACTCCTCCTCCTATAGCTACTACTAATACTCCTACTACAAAGACTACTACTACTACTACAATTACTACAAATTCTCCTACTACAACTACTAATACTTCTACTAACACGACTCCTACTCTTACTACTACTGTCACTACCAATACTATTATTACTACTACTACTACTACAACTACTACTACATTTACTACGACGACTACTACTACTCCTGCTACAATAACTTCTACTACTAATACTACCACTACTACTGCTAATACTACTACTACTGCAATTACAAATGCCACAACTGCAACTGCTACTACTACCACGACTACTACTGCTGTTGCTACTGCTACTACTACTACCACTAATGCTGTTGCTGCCACTACTAATACTACCACAGCTACTACTACAACTACTACTACTCCATCTACTCTCGCTACTACTGAGGCTGCTAATACTACTACTGCTACTACGACTACTGCTACAACAACTACTGTTGTTGCTTCTGCTGCTACTACTACTACTTCAACTACTACTACTACTTCAGCTACTATTAGGAATGCTACTACTACTACTACTGATACTACACTGCTACTGCATATACAACAACAACTACTACTATTGCCGCAGCTACTTTTGCTACAACAACAACACCAACTACTACTACTACTACTGCTACTACTGCTACTCCTATTGCTACTACTACAACTATGACAACTACTACTACTAGTCTTGCTATTATGACTCTAAGACTACGACTACCACTACTACTGCTTTTAATACAACTGCTACAACTACTAGCACTACGACTAAAACTCCTACTACTGCCGTTACTGCTACTGCTACTACAACTATTACTATTACTAATACCACTACTTGTGCTACTACTTCTACTACTACCCTTACTGCTACTACTGCCACTAATGCAGCTACTGCCGGTACAACCACTACCACTGCTACTACAGCTACTAGTACTGCTACTATTACTACAGCTACAACTACTATTGCTGCTATTACTACTACTGCAGCAAATACTACTACTACTACTACTATTATTACTACTACTACAACTATTATTACTACTACTACTACTACTACTACTACTACTATTATTACTACTACTACTACTAC
>RXID01021616.1:40242-69269 GCA_005019695.1 Trichopus zeylanicus subsp. travancoricus
ACTCTCGCTACTACTGAGGGCCTGCCCCGCCCTAATTACCCTACACTACTACTGCTACACGACTACTGAACTAAGACTACTACTGCTACAACAACTACTGTTGTTGCGTCTGCGGGATACTAACTACTAAGCTTCAACTACATACCTACTACTTTCAGCTACTATTAGGAATAGCTACTACTCTACTACTGATACGTACAACACTCTACTTGCATATACACCTACGAGCAACTCTGTACTATAGTGCCGCAGATACTTTTGCTACAAAAACAACAACACAACTACTACTACACTACTTCTCGCTACTACTAACTACTACTACTACTGCTACTGCCCTATTGCTTACTACTACAACTATGACAACTACTACTACAGTCCCTGCCTATTATTGACTCTAAGACTGCCGACTACCACTACTGACTCTGCTTTGAAATACACTGCTACAACGACTAGGCACTACGACTAAAACTCTACTACTACAGACTTACTACGTACTGCCGTTACTACTACTACGGATACGGCTACTACAACTATTACTAGGACGTAAGACCGACTACTTGTGCGACTTACGTCTACTACGACCCGTACTGCGACTGACTGCCACTAATGCAGCTACTGCCGGTAACAAACACTAACCACTAGCTACTACACTACTAGTACTGCTACTATTACTACAGCACAACGACTATGGCTGCTATTTACTACTACTGCCGCAATACTACTACTATACTACTACTATTATTAACTACTACTACAACTATATTACTACTACTACTTACGACTATACTACTACTACTACTATTAATTACTACTACTAAGACTACTACTAATACTCGACTATACTACAACTACTTCCTACTGCTAGAACTATTGCTCCTCCTCATCCGCCAGTAGGACGACTACTGGTACTGCTTCTACTACTACTACTACTACTACTACTACTACTACTACTACTACTACTACTACTACTACTACTACTACTACTACTACTACTACTACTGCCACTACTACTACTACTACTACTACTACTACTACTACTGCTAAACTACAACAACAACTACTACTAATATTACTGCTCCAACCCCTACTCCTATTACGACGCTTGATACTAATGCTTCCGTTGCTACAACTACAACTACAGTAACAACTACAACTACTGTTGCTGCTGCTACAACAACAAATACCACTACTACTGCTACTACTGCTATTGCTACTACTACTACAGTTACTGTGACTGTTGCCACTACTACTTCTCCTACAAATATTTCTGCTACTTCTAAAATACTACTACTATTGTTGTTGTTTCTACTACTACTACTAGTACTGGTACTACTAATGCCACAGCCATTGATACTATTGCAACTATTACTACAACTATTAATACTACTACTACTATTTCTACTACTAATACTACTACTAATACTACTAATACTACTACTACGACAACTATTAGTGCTAATGTTGGTGCTATTGTCATGATTATAACAATTACTACTACTCTTCTCCCGCAAAGACAAGTACTGCTACTTCTCGTACGACTATGACTGCTACTACTACTACTACAGCTACAACTGCAAATATTGCTACTACTACTACTACTACTACTACTACTACAACTTCTACTATTGATACTTCTACTACTACTGCTATAACTACTTCTACTATAACAACTACTACTATTGCTACTAGTTCTATAACTACTAATACTGCTACTGCTACAACTATCGCTACTACTACTACTACTGCTGCTCCTACTGCTACTACGACTACTACAGCTACTTCAACTATTAATACTACTACTGCTACTACTATTACAGCTACTGACCCAACTACTACACCTACAATAGCTGCAACAATTACTTCTGTTACAACTGCTGCTACTACTACTACTTTAACTACTCTTCTACTCATATTACTGTTGATGCTACAACTGCTATTACTACTACTACTACTACAACTTCTGCTACCACCACTATAACAACAACAACAACAACTTTTACTACTACTACTACAACTTCTCCTACTACTGCTGCTGCTACTGCTATTACTGCAACTACTGCTACTACTGCTACTACTACTGGTACTGCTACTATTGCTACTACTACCACTATAACCGCAACTACTACAACTGCAACTACTACAACTACTACTACTACCACTACTACTACTACTACTACTACTACTACTGGAACTACTCCTACTACTGCTGCTACTACTACAAGTACTTATACTACTACTACTACTACTACTACTACTACTACTACTACTACTACTACTACTACTACTACTAGTACAGCTACTGCTACATCCACTACTACAATTACTACTACTACCGCTACTGCTACAATGACAACAACTACAACCACTGCCAGTGTTTCGACTATTGATACTGCTATCGCTACTACGACTACTAATATTGCTACTACTACAACTACGTCTACTATTGATTCAACTATTACAACAACAACTACTACTACTGCTGCTACTACAATGACTATGACTATTGCTGCTACTACTGCTATAGCTAATACTACTACTATAGCTATAGCTAATACTACTACTACTACTCCAACACTACTACCTCTACTTCTATTGCCGCGACTACTATTGCTACTACAACTATAGTTGTTGCAACTATTTCTACTGCTACTGCTATTACTGTTGATGTTGGCCTTAGTACAACAACTACTACCACTACTTTTGCTACTGCTAGTACTACTACTACTACCACCACCACCACCCAGCAGCACCACCACCACCCACCACCACCACTACTACTACTACTCCAACTACTATAACAACTATGACTACTACTACGACTACTACTGCTAATACTGCTACTACTGCAAACTCTACTACTACAACTACAGCTACTACTACTACCACAACAACAACAACAACTACAACAACTACTACTACTATAACTATTATTATTACTAATAGCACTACTACTACAACAACTATTACTACCACTACTACCACTACTACTACTACTATAGCTACTACAACTACTCCTACAACTTCTATTACTAGTATTACTACTCCTACTACTGCTACTACTACTTCTACTACTACTACTACTACACTGCCATACAGTTACTTCTCCTTCTACTACAACTGCAGCTACCGCTACTACTAATATTACTACTGCTTCTGCTACTACTTCTGCATCTCCTACTACAATTACTATTGCTACTACTTTTGCGACAACAACCAGTGCTGCTACTGCTACTACTTCTACAACTACTGCTGCTGTTACTGCTACTACTACTATCAATACTACTACAACTACTAATACTACTACTGCTACTTTGACTATTACTACAACCACAACTGCTGTTGCTTATGCTGCCACTACTACTACTACAACTACTATTACTACTTCTACTACTATTACGAATATTGCTACTACTACTGATGATAGCACACTGCTACTGCTTCTACAACAATAACAAATACTGCTACCACTGCTACTACTGCTACCACTACTACTGCTAGAACTTCTGCTACTACTACTATTCCTATTCCTACTAATACTCCTACTCCTACTACTACTGCTGCTACTACTAGTTCTACTACTACTACAATTACTACTACTACTACTACTTCTTCTACTACATGAACTACTACTACTGCTATGTATGCAACAACTGCTACTTCTGCTACAATGGCTACTATGGCAACTACTCCAACTACTACTGCTGCTACTTCAGCTACTGCTACTTAAACTACTACAACGACTACTACTACTACTACTACTACTACTACTACTACTACTACTTCTACTTCTACTACTACTACAATTGCTACTACTGCTACTAATGCTATTGCTACTACTGCAACTACTACTACTTCTCTTACTACTACTGTCACTGCTAATACTATTATCACAACCACTATTACTACTACTACTACCCCTCCTACTACTACTATTGCTGCTACTACTACTATTACTACTACTAATACTACTACCACTACTTCTACTACTGCTATTGCTGCTACAACTACTACTACAACAAGAACAACAACAATAACTTCTACAACTACAACTGTTACAACTGCTACTACTACTACAACTACTACTATGACTGCTGCTGCTACTACTACTACTACTACTACTACTACTACTACTACTACTACTACGATTACTACTACTACTACTACTATGACCACTACTACTACTAACACAGCTACTAATACTATTCTGACTACTACAACTACTACTAGTGCTACTACAACTGCTATGACTACTACTACCACTACTACGGCTATTACTACTACTACTGCTGCTACAAGTACTACAACTGCAACTACTACTACTACTACAACTACTACTTCTACTACTAATGCTGCTACTTCTACTATAACTATTACTATTACTAATACCACTATTACGGCTACTACTACAATAACTGCGAATATTGCTACTATTGCCGCAAATGCTGCTATCGTTGCTGCTACTACTACCACGGCTACTACAACTACTCCTACTATGACTACTATTACAACTACTTCTACTACTACTAATGCTAATACTACTACAATTATTACTACTGCTGCTACTACAACTACTTCTACTATTACTACTGCTGCTGCTAATACTACTACTACTGCTGCGGCTATTGCTACTGCTACACTGCTACTACTGCTGTTGTTGCTGCTACAACAATTGCTAGTTCTACTTTTACTTCCACAACTACAACTGCTGTTGCTGCTGCTACTAATACTACTAATGCTACTGCTACTACTTCCGCTACTACTTCTATGTTTCCTACAAATATATCTACTACTATGACTTCTGCTACAACTACTACTACTTGTGCTACTACAACTACGGCTATGACTACTACTTTTGCTAATACTTATGCTATTACTGCTACTACTAGTGCTGCTACTGCTACTCTGATCACTCCTATTGCTACTACTACTGATGCTAATACTACTACTGCTACTACTACTACAATAACAACAACTACTGCTGTCGCTACTACTACTATAACTACTACTACAACAATGACTACAGCTACAACTACTACTGTTGTTGCTTATGTTGCTGCTACTACTAATACTACAACAACTACTACTACAATTACTACTCTTGTTACTACTTCGAATACTGCTGGTACTACTTTTGATACTACCCAGCTACTGCATCTGCAACAACAACAACTACTACTATCACTACTACTTCTGCTACAACTACTACAACTAGTACAACAGCTACTACTACTATTACTACTACTACTACTACCACTTACACTACTATTACTACTACTACTTCAACTTCTACAACATTAACTGCTAGTACAGCTATGTCTGCTATAACTACTACTTTAGCTACTACGGCTACTATGGCCACTACTCCAACTACTACTACTACTACTTCACCTACTGCTTCTTCAACTTCTATTGATACCACAACTACTACTACTACTACTACTACTACTACTACTACTACCACTGTTACTACTCCTACTTCCACTCTTACTACTAATTTTGCTACATAACAACTACTACTACAAGAACAACTTCTACTACTCTAGTTATTACTACTACTACTACTGTCGCTACTACTACTACTACTACTTCTACTAGCACTTCTCCTGTTACTACCACTACTATGACTACTACTACTGTTGTTGCTGCTACAACTACTACTGAACTTAATACTACTATCACTAGCTCCACAACTACTACTACTACAACAATAACAACTCCTACTGCTACAACTATTGCTCCTCCTCCTTCTCCTATTACTACTACTACTGCTACTCCTTCTACTATTACTACTGCTACTACTACTACTACTACTACTACTATTACTACTACTACTACTACTACTACTAAACTACAACTACTACTATTACAAATATTACTGCTCCAACCTCTGGTCCTGCTACTACGCTTATTACTAATGCTTCTGTTGCCATAACTACAACAACAACAACTGCTACATCTAATACTACTATTGCTGTTGCTGCTACAACTTCTACTACTACTACTACTGTTGCTGGTACTACTACTACGACTACTGCAATTATTACTACTACTATTGCTGCTACTACTTCTCCTAAAATTATTTCGGCTACTACTACTACTACTACTACTACTACTACTACTACTACTGCTGCTGCAGCTACTACTACTACTGTTTCTGCTGCTACTACCACTGCTACGAGTACTGATACTACTACTGCCACTACTATTACTATTATTGCTACAACTACTACGACTACTAATACCACTATTGCTAATACTACCACTACTACTTCTACTACTACTACTACTACTACTATTACTACTACTACTACTACAACAACTAATACTACTAATACTATTACTACTACTATTTCTGCTGCTACTACCACCACTGTACAAGTACTAGTACTACTACCGCCACTACTATTAGTACTATTGCTACAACTACTATGACTATTAATATTACTATTGCTAATACTACCACTACTACTTCTACTACTACTACTACTACTATTACTACTACTACTACTACTACAACAACTAATACCACTAATACTATTACTACGACAACTATTACAGCTGATGTTGTTGCTATATTTGCGACTACTACTACTATTATAGCTACAACTACAAATATTGCTACTACTATGACCTCTACTACTAATACTGCTACAACTACTTCTACTACTACTACTGCTCCTACTACTACTAGTGCTTGAACTACTAATACTACAACTACTACAGCTATTGCTACTACTACTTTAGCTACAACTGCAAATATTGCTACTACTACTACTACTATTACTACGACCTCTACTACTGATACTGCTGCTACTACTACAACAACTACTTCTACTACTACTACTGTTACTACTGCTACTAGTGTTGTAACTACTAATACTACTATTGAAACAACTATCGCTAATACTATTACTGCTACTTCTGCTACTGCAACTACTGCTACTACAACTACTGCTACTATTAATACTACTATTGCTACAGCTACTACAACAACTATGACTACTACTTTAACTACTACTACTTCTACTCGTACTGCTGCTGTTGCTACACCTGCTACTGCTACTACTACTACTAGTACTACTGCTACCACCACTACAACAACAACAACAACTATTACTTTTACTACTACTACTGCAACTTCTTCAACTACTGCTGCTGCTACTACTACTACTACTTTTGCTACTAGTGCTACTACTACCGCAACAACTACTACCATTGCAACTACTGCTACTACTGCTGCTACTACTCAGTACTAATAGTACTACTACTAATGCTACTACTACTTCTTTTCCTACTACTAGTAGTACTGCTGCTGCTGCTACTGCAACTTCTACTACTACTATTACTACTACTGCTGCTACTACTATAATGACAACAAATACTACTATTGCTATTGCTTCTACTACTGCTACAGCTACCGCTAATATGAATGCTACTACTGATACTACTACAACTATGTCTACTATTGATTCTGCTGTTACAACAACAACTACCACTACTTCTACTCCTCCTCTTACTACTACTACTATTACTTTTAGTACAGGTACTGCTACTACTACAACAACTACTGCTACAGCTACGGCTACTACTACTACAACACTACTATCTCTACAACTGTTGTTGCGACTACTATTGCTACTATAACAACAATTGCTGCCACTACTACTACTAGTATTGCTATTACTATTGCTGCTGCCGTAACTACTACTACTACTAATACTACTACTACTACAACTGCTACCACAACGACTACTACTACTACTACTAATAGTACTACTACTACGGCTACTACTACTACTATGATTACTACTTCTACTCCTGCTACTATAACAACTATGACTACGACTTCCACTACTACTGCAAATACTACTACTACTACAACTTCTAATACTACAACTACGACTACTGCTACTACCACTACTACTACTGCAACTGCTACTACTACAACTATTACCATTATTAATACCACAACTACAACAACAACTACTATAGCTACTATTGCCGCTAATGCTGCTACTGCAAGTACTAATACTACCACAACTACTACTACTACTACCATTACTGCCACAACTACTACTGCTACTACTACTACTTCTACTCCTTCAACTACTGCTGCTACAACTACTACTTCTACCGCTTCAACTACTACTACTACTGCTCCAACTACTACTACTAGTACTACAACAACTACTGCTACACTGCCACACTGCTACTACTTCTACTACCACAACAGTAGTTGCCGCTACTACTAATATTACTACTGCTACTGCTACAACTTTGGCTCCTACTTCTACATGTCCTACTACTATTACTACTGCAACTACTTTTGCGACAACAACTACTACTACTGCTACTACTTCTACTACTACTGTTGCTACTACTACAACTACTACTATCACTGCTACTGCGGCTACTAATACTACTACTGCTACTATGACTACTACTACAACCACAACTTTTGTTGCTTCTGCGGCTACTATTCCTACTAGAACAACTACAACTACTACTCCTACTATTACGAATATTGCTACTACTGCTACTGACACTACACTGCTACTACTTCTACAACAGTAACAAATAGTGCTACCACTGCAACTATAGCTACAACTACTTCTACTAGAACTTCTACTACTACTAATATTGCTACTCCGACTAATACTACTACTCCTACTACTACTACTACTACTACTAGTACTACTGCTACAACTATTACTACTACTACTACTACTACTACCATTTCCACTATTATTACTACTACTACTACTGCTTCTACATTAACTACTACTACTGCTATGTCTGCAACAACTGCTACTTCTACTACAACAGCAACTATGGAAACTACTCCTACTACAACTACTGCTACTACAGCTATTTCTTCTTAAACTACTACTACGTCTACTACTACTACTACTGCTGCTGCTAATACTATTACTACTACTTCTACTACTGCTACTACTAATGCTGCTGCTACTACTACTACTACTTCTACTACTACTACTGTCGCTGCTATTACTACTACTACTTCTACTACAACAACAACTACTACTACCACCACCACCACCACTACCACTACTACTGCTGCTGCTATTACTACTACTACTTCTACTACTACTACTACTTCTTCTACTAGTACTCCTGTGCTACTAATACTACTATTATTGATGCTACTACAACTGCCACTATTATTATTGCAGCTACCGCAACTACTCCTACTATTAGTACTTCTCCTCCAACAACTACTACTACTACTATTGCTACTACTCCTCCTACTACTACTGCTACTATTGCTACTACTACTACTATTGCTACTACTCCTACTACTACTACCCCCACTACTACTACTCTTACAACTAATACTAGTACAACTTCTCGTACTACTAATACAATAACCACTTCTACTACTACAGCTACTACTACACCAATTGCTACTCCCGCAACTACTTCTCCTATAGCTACTACTACTACTACTACAACTACAACTACTAATACTTCTGCTACTACTACTCTAACTACCACTGCTATTGCTACTACTACTACACTACAACTACTTCAACTACTACGGCGACTGTTACGACTACTACACTTCTACTACTACTACTTATACTATGACTACTGCTGCTGCTACTACCACTACACTTCTACGACTACTACTTATACTATGACTACTACTGCTGCTACTACTACTACAAATACTTGTACTACTTTCGCTATCATATCTACTACTAGTAGGACTAATACAACTAGCACTAGTACTAACATTACTACTACTGTTGCTGCTACTGCTCCTGCTACTACTACTACTACTACTACTACTACTACTACCACTTCTACAACTACTACAAATCCGGACACTCCTACCACTACTACAACAACAACAACTACTACTAAAACTACTTTCATTACCACTACTACTACAACCACTACAACTACTACTACTACTACTATTACTACTATTAGTACTACTAGTACTACTACTACCACTACTACTCTTGCTACTACTACTCCTACTACTACTACTACTGCCATTACTACTACTGTTGTTGTTTTTGCTACTACTACTATTGCTGCTCCTACTACTACTACTACTATTACTATTGCAACAACTATTACTCCTATTGCTTTTCTACTGCCGCTACTACCACTACTACTGCAACTACTACTACTGCTATTTCTACTACAACTACAGCTACTACTACTACTACTATTAGTACTACTATAGGCACTACAACAACCACAACTCCTACTACTATTATTACCAACATGACTACTCCTGCTACTGCTACTACTACTCCAACATCTGCTACTTCTACTATTGCTAATGCTGCTACTACTATTGCTACTGCTACTGCTACTGCCGCCACTACTATAACTACTTGTAATATTATTGCTATTGCTACAACTTCTACAACTACTACAGCTACTAGTATAATTACTACTAGTTCTGCTCGAACTACTGCTACTACAACAACCACTACTACTACCACTACAACAACAACTACTACTTCTGCTATAGTACAACTACTGCTAGTACAACTACAATTGCAAATACGACAAATATTACTACTTCTACTCCCATTCCTACTCCTACACTTACTACTGCGCTAACTACTGCTACATCTACTATGACTACTACTACGATTACTACTAATAGTACTACAACAACTACTACTATGACTACAACTGCTACCGCCACTACAATTGATGCTACTAATCATACTGCAAATAATGCTACCACTACTCTGACTATTACCACTCCTACTTGAGCTTCGATTCCTACTCCCACTGCTGCTACTATTACTACAACAACTACTACTACTACTACTAATACTACTACTACTACAACTACTACTACAACCACACCTACTACTACAACTACTACTCCGACTACTACTCCTATGCCTACTACTACTACTACTACTACTACTACTACTACTACTACTACTACTATTACTACCACTACTACTACTAATACTACTACTAGTACTAGTACTACTACTTCTTCTTCTACTACTACTACTACTTCTTCTAATACTTTTAGTACAACTACTATTACTGCTACAGCAACTGCTACTATTGCTGCTTCTATCACTAATACTACTACTGCGAGTAGTACTTCGGCTACCAGATCTACTACTACAGCTGGTACTAGTACTACTCATACTAGTACTAACATTACTGCTACTACTGCTACAATAACAACTATTACTGCTTCTACTACTCCTACTACTACTACAACGACTACTCCTACTACTACTATAACAACATCTAGAACTACTACTACTCCAACTCCTACTACTACTACTCCTACTACTACTCCAGCTACAACCACTAAAATTATAACTACCACTATTACTACTTCAAATACTATTACTATTTTTACTACTCTTAATGCTAATACTACTCCTACTACTATTACTACTACTATTATAACTACTGCTACTACTGCTACTACTACTACTACTACTACTACTACTACATCTACGACTACTACTTCTCCAACTCCTACTATTACAACAACTACTACTACTACTACTCCTAGTACTATCCCTACTACTACCACTACAATTACAACTACTGCTATTACTACTACAGATACTACTACTACTATTACAACTTCTACAGCTAATACTACTCGTTCTATTACTACTACTACTGCTGCTACTACTACTTCTTCTACTACTACCACTTCAACTACTTCTATTACTACTACGACTACTATTGCTCGTGTTTTTGGTGCTACTACAGCTACAGTTGTGGTTGCTATTGGTACTAATACTACAGCTACGACTACTACTACTTCTACTACTATTGCTACTTCTACTACTATTCCTACTACATCTACTATTCCTACTACATCTACTATTGCTAGTACTACTATTACTACTACAACAACTATGACCACTACTACAACTAGTACTAGCACTACTATAGCAACTACAACATCTACAACAACAACTACTACTACTTTTACGACTTCTACTACTACTACTAGTACTACTACTTTCGCTACTATTACTAGTACTACAATACTATTACTACTACCACTACTGCTATTGCTACTGCTACTACACTACCACTACAACAACTACTACTACTTCTACTACTATTGCTGCTACTACTGGTACTACTTCAGCTGCTACAGTACTACTACTAGTACTACAACAACTACTACTACTGCTCCTAATTCACCTCCTACTACTACTACTACTCCTGCATCTACAACTACTACATCAACAATTAATACTACTCCAACTCCAATTATTGCAACTTCTACTACTACTACTACTCCAACTCCTACTCCTACTTCTGCTGCTACTACTACTACTACTACTACTCCTGCTACTATTACTTCTACTACTACTATTGGTACTTCTTCTTCTTCTACTGCCACTACAAATGCTACAACTACTATTTCTACACCTACTACTGCTGCTACAACAACTACTACATCAACTATTACTATTGCTACTACTACTACTACTATTACTGCTTCTAATGCTTCTAATGCTTCTAATACTACTATTATTAGAAATACTTCGAATACTAATACTACAAATTCTACCATTACTATTACTACCGCTATTAGTACTACACTACTACTACCACTACTACAGCTACCACTACTACCGCTACCACTACTTCTACTACTACTAATATAGCTACACCAACAACTACTACTACTACTACCCTTTCTACTACAACCTCTGCTACTACTTCTACAACTACTTCTATGCCTATTGCTACTACTCTGGCTACTACTCCTGCTACTACTGCTAATGCTCAAACTACTACTGCTTCAAGTACAACTCCTATTACTACAACTCAAACGTCTTCTACTACTACTGCTACACCTACTGCTTCTACTACTACTACTAGTACTACTACTATTACTACTACTACCACTCCTACTGTAACAACTATTACTCCTTTCGCTACTACTACTGCTGCTGCTACTACTCTGACTATTAGAACTTCTATTGTTGCTATTAGTACTACTATTGCAGCTACTACTCCTTATTATTAGTACCACAAGTACGACTACAACCAAAACTCCTACAACTATTGTTACTACTACTACTACTCCTGTTGCTGCTACTACTACTACAATAGCTGCTATTTATACTTATGCTAATGCTACTGCTACTACTACTGCTAGCACTACTACCAATACTATTAATGTTACTAGTATTGCTGCTACTATTGAAACTACTACTACTACTATTGTTGTTGCTGCTACTACTACCTCTGCTTTTGCTGGTACTACTACTGCTGCAACTTCTACAACTACTGCTATTACTACTACTATTACTACTCCTATTATAACTACTACTACTACGACTACTAGTACAACTACTACTACCACAACTTCAGCTACCGCTACTATTACTACTATTACTACTTCTATTACCATTCCAACCACTATACATACTCCTACTTTGACTACTACTACACCAACTACTACTAGTACTACTACAACTACTACAACTACTGCTACTACGGCTACTAAAATTGCTGCTACTAATCCTACTGCAACTACAACTACCACTACTACTACTATTAATACTATTACAACCACTAGAACAACAACTACTACTTCTGCTACTAGTACAACTGCTACTAGTACAACTACAACTACAAATACTACAAATATTACTACTTCTACTCCCATTCCTCTTCCTACACCAATTCCTACACTAACTACTACCACATCTGATATGACTACTACTACGACTACTACTAGTACTACTACAACTACTACTACTATGAGTACAACTGCTACCACTACTACAATTGTGCTACTAATCCTACTGCACATAATGCTACCACTACTCTGACTATTACCACTCCTACTTCAACTTCGATTCCTACTCCCACTGCTGCTACTATTACTACTACCACTACTACCAGTACTACTACTACAACTATTACTACTACAACCACACCTAGTACTGCAAATACTACTCCGACAACTACTCCTACGCCTACTACTGCTGCTACTACTACTACTACTACAACAACAACTACCTCTACTATTACTACTACTACTACTCTGACCCCTACTACCTCTACTACTATTACCACTACTGCTACTACTACTACTACTCTACTACTATTACCACCACCACTACTACTAATACTACTACTAGTACTACTATTACCACGTCTTCTTCTTATACTACTATTACTTCGTCTAATACTTTTAGTACTACTACTATTACTACTACTGCAACTGCTACTATTACTGCTGCTACCACTACTACTAATAATTGTAGTATTTCGAATACTAGATCTACTACTACAGCTAGTACTAGTACTACTAATACTAGTACTAGTACTACTGATACTACTACTCCTCAACTACTGCTACAACTTCTACTACTACTGCAATTCCTTCTTCTGCTACTACAACTAATACTACCACTACTACTACTATTGCTAATACAACTACAACTGCCACTGCTACTATTGTCACAACTGCGACTAGTGCTACTCTTACAACTGCTACTATTGCTACTATTGCTACTGCTGCTGCTACTACTGCTACTATTGCTACTACTGCTACTACTACTACCCCTATTACTACTCCTCTTACAACTAATACTAGTACAACTTCTCATACTACTAATACAATAACCACTTCTTCTACTACTATTGCTACTCCCCGCAACTACTTCTCCTACAGCTACTACTCCTACCATAACTCCTACTACTGCTGCTGCCATTGCTACAACAACAACAACAACAAAAACAACAACAATAACAACAACAACAACAACAACTACTACTACTACTACTACTACAACACTACAACTACTGCAACTACTACTGCAACTGATATGACTATTACACTACTACTACTACTACTTCCATTATGACTACCGCTGCTACTACTACTACAACAAATACTTCTACAACTCTGCCTACCATGTCTACTACTACTGCTAGTACTAATACAACTAGCACTAGAACTAACACTACTACTACTGCTGCTGCTGCTGCTCCTGCTGCTACTACTACTACCACCACCACCTCCACCACCACCACTACCACTACCACTTCTACTATTACTACAAATTCGGACACTCCTACCACTGCTACAACAACAACAACTACTACTAAAACTACTTTCACTACCATTACTACAACAGCCACTACAACTACCACTGCTGCTGCTATTACTATTACTACTACTACTACTATCACTACTACTACTACTACTACTACTACTCTTGCTACTACTACTCCTTCTTACACCTATTGCTACTCCCGCAACTACTTCTCCTATAGCTAACTACCAATACTACTACTATTATAACTGCTGTTGCTGCTGCTACTACTACTAATACTACTGCCACTACTACTACTACACTACCACTACTACTACTATTGCTACTATGACTAATACTATGGCTGCATCAACTACTGCTACTAATGCTGCTGCTCTACTACTACAAGTACGACTACTACAAATACTTCAACTACTACCACTACTTTTGCTGTAGTTGCTCCTACTACAACTATTGCTATTACTACTACTACTATTACTACTACTACTTCTACTACTGCTATTACTACTATGGATACTACCACTACTACTATTGCTACCACGACTACTACTACTACTATTACTACTACTACTACTACAACTCCTCCTACATCTAAAATAGCTACTACTATCGCAACTCCTATTACTACTACTGCTACCAATACTACTACTACTGTAGCTACAGCTATAGCTATTGCTGCTTCTACTAATGCTACGGCTACTACCACGACTCTTGCTACAACAACTGCTATCGCAACTACAACTACTAATGTTGCTGCTTCTGCTACTACTGCTACTACTTCTACTTCTATAGCTACTACTGCCACTGCGACTACTACTATTAATACTACTCCTTCTACCATGACTACTACTACTAATACTACTACTACAACTTCTACTGCTCCTCATACTGATACTACTACAGCTACTGCTCCTACTACTGCTATGGCTACCACTACTACTACTACTAGTACAACTACTACTGCGACAACTACTACCACTACTGGTACTACTTCTGCTAGTAATCCAAGTATTTTTGCTCCTACTAATATTACAACTACTTCTGCTACTAGTACTTTGTACAACTACTACATCTACTACTGCTGCTCATACTACTACTGCTACTACTACTACCACGACTGCTCCAACTACTACTTGTACGACTACAATAACTACTACTACTTCAACTACTACTTACTACTACTCCTACTACTACTGCTACTACTTCTACTACTACTTCTATTGTTACTGCTCCTACTACTGCTATGGCTACTACTACTACTACTACTACTACTACTACTACTACTACTAATAATAATAATAATAATAATAATAATACTACTCCAGTTACTACTACTACTACTATTACAATGACAACTACTACTGCTACTACTACTATTATAATTGCTACTATTACTACTACTATTACTGTTAATGGTACTACTGCTACTATTACTACTAATGCGGAAGCAGGTAGATTAGAAATTCAGTAAATTAAACTGCAAACTTACAGGAAAATAATTACGGCTATGAGGCAAAGGGAGTACTCAAACTTTTCTCCGATGATTTATTTGATATCTGCCCCTTGATATATATAGGGCCAAAGGTTACAAGCAGAAGCGATAAGTATGACTTCGCTTCAAGGTACAGGAGATGCAGACAAACTGTAGTAATAGTACAGACAAGCAGGGGCATGCGTACAGACAAGTAGGGGCATGCGAATATAGTAGTACAGACAAACACGCGCATTATGCTAATAATACTCACTAGCATACTATCATGACTCTCCTACTAGCCTTCAGCCATAAGCCAGCCCCAGCCCACCACGCTTCTGCTGATGTTGTGGGTAATGGGGCTGGGCCTAGAGTTGAAAGGAACGAGCTCGATGGGCTGAAGAAATAGTTAAGTTAAGAGCCCGCCCTAGTTGCTCATCTACTTGTCGTGTAGATGGATACCACCTGGCCCAAATTTTATCAGAGGCCTGCAACCTATAGCATTCATTTGTTTTCAGAGCATGTAACTCTCGGAACTGGATTAGTGCTGATATGGCTTCTCAGGAAGTTTACTCCTCAATGCGTCGTAAGTCAGCTTTGATGGACGCTCGTGCAGCGGAGGAAATTGATTTAGTGCTGAGGAGCTGGAGCAATTGCTTGTATTGCAGAACTGGTGCAGTAGCCCCGCCAGGTGTTGTAGTTTGTCGCCCTGGGGTAGTGCCTGTACCTCCTGCAGTGCAAGTGATATTAGGTGCAGGCTCTCCTGCTCCGCTTCTGCTGGCCATCCTGCATGTATAACAGAGTGAACAAGACGGGATAGTGAGTCTGCCAACTGGTTGTTACTCCCGTCAATATGCTCAAATTGAACGGTGACTCCCGTTCCTGTGATGTAATCAGCAAATGCAAGCCACCTCACCCTAGATGGCTTATTACCAGCTGATTTGTTAAAGAAACTGATTATTGCCTGGCAATCAGTTCTAATAATCAGCTCAGACCTGTCTAGGTAATAAATCTTCAAGGACTCCAGCGAATTCATCACTGCATGTATTTCAGCGTCAATGGCTGATTTGGGAGGGTTGAATTTCCCGCTTGCATATGCGCACACCTTCTCTGTTAATCTGGGGTCGAACTTGTGCATCTTCCATTTACAGACACCTCCCCAACCATCCATACAGCCGTCGGCCTCCAATATTATGTAACTCATTTCGGGTGGCACCTCCAGGTCTGGTAGTGTCTGCACTAGACCTTTGATTTGTTTGACCAGGTCCCAATCCCGTGCATTCCACCTCTTTTCACCTGTGGGGCTTGTCTTGGCGTAGAGCGGTCCTAGTAATTTGCCCAGGTTTGGTATATAGCTGCGGGCATAGTTCAGTATACCAAGCCATGACCGAAGTCCCTTGGTGGTCTTCAGCTCTTGATCCTGGAAAGCCGCTATTTTCTTTATAATGTGAGGTTGGAGTTTTACCTTTTGGCTGCCGATGATGGCGCCTAGGAACTCAACCTCCTTGACGGCGATCTTCATTTTTGTAGGACTTAGGATTAGGCCATTGTCCTCACATATCCTTAGCATGGTTCTCAGGTGCTCTGCGTGCTGCTCTTCTGTCTCTGAGAAGACTAAAATATCATCAATGTAAACTGCTATAAAGTGTTCTGTACCTGAGAAACACTTATCCATTTTCCTCTGAAATATTGCTGGTGCGTTCTTCAGCCCAAACGACATCACCAGCCATTCATACAACCCTTCGGGAACCCAGAAAGCGGTCCATTCAATTGAATCAGGGTGCATTGCAACCTGGTGGAATCCGCTCTTCAAATCAAACTTTGAATATATCTTGCTCCGGCTTACCCTTTTCAAGATTGTGTTGATGCCGGGGAGGCTATATTGATCTTTATTGGTCAGATCGTTAAGCCTTTTGTAGTTGAAGACGAGGCGCTCCTTCCCTTTGACTTCGCGCCCCGTTGCCGGATCAATACTCGTGCCTGAGTGGACGATGATGGCCATCGTCCTGTGCCTACTCTGGCTTGGTCTGATTACCTTTATGTCCAGCAAGGCCTGGACATGCTTCTTGAAGGCATCTTGAAGCTGAGGTGTCACATGCCTCAGTGGTTTGTCTGTGATGGTAAACTCTGGGTTCTTCAAGTCGAGGCGGCAAACCACCTGATTCTTCGACCAGTGCTGGAGGGGGTTCTCACCGATGTACGCGGTATCCTTGAGCCGTTTCATCAGTGGCTCGAACTTCCTTACGAATGTCTCCCGAGTCTTTTCCTGGTTGTAGTACACAGCCTCCTGAATGTTGATGTACTCGTCTTCCTCCAGGTCAAGCTCTTCAAGTGCTGCTGTCATGGCTGCAACTGGAGTTATATTGATAATGGTGAGATTCTTGTAAAATGTAACAATACTCCCTTCAATTCTTACCCCCCCTTGCATGGCTCTGATAAAATTACAGCCAATGATCATTTGTATTCCATCCCCAAGCTCCATCCGAAAGCTGTATGTGTAGGGGATACGAAAAATATTTTCGCCAATGTACATACGCCCTTGCCTCAGCTTTCAGTTGGCGGTCTGCTTTGAATTAATGCCGCTGAAGTGGACGATGAAGCTATTTCCTTCAATGGCCTCCTGCGGGATGGATGATTCGTCTATACAATAGGTAGTCGCTCCTGTGTCCAGAATTGCCCTGACCTGAAATTTAGTAAGACCAGGAATTTCGAGCTCGACCTGCATGTTGTATAACATGTTTTTAACAATTCTCTGCCCGGGTTGCTGCTGCTTCTCTTTCGGGCTTGTTGTAGAAACTTTGTGGACGCTTTCCTGTATCCACACATTTGCTCCTTCAGTGCTGCAGGTCCCCTTGTCCTTCGCTCGTAGCCTATCTCCTTCTTCTAGCTCCTTCCGGCTTTGTAGAAGGTCGCCTTTCAGTTCCAGCTCTTGAACCTTCCTCTTGTAGTATTCCACTTCTGCCTTCAGCCTTTCTATCTCGCCATTGCACCAGGATATATAATACTGCTGCTCCTGGATTAGCTGATGCGAGGAAAGCTGCGCTGGTGCCGCCGGTGTGACTGGAACCTGTTCCTTGAAGTAAAAGGGGCCACAAAGGTTACATGCAGATACCTTACACCCTGAGCAATGGATCCTTGCTCTTTGCAGTGTCTTCCTCTTGCAGCACGAGCAATTTTCGTATTGCGCCAGTATGAACCCATTGTGTTCCCATTGGTGCAGGCAGCTCATTTGTTCTGGTGGTAACTTGATGAGTGGCCGATAACTCCCTTCTATTTCCGCTAGCATATAAATTGTTTCTCTGGTGCTGGGGAGCATTGCTTTGAGGGCCTGCTCTAGCTCCTCATTCTCTCCTTCTGAAACGCTGAAGATGGCGCCGCTTTGAGCTTCTCCTTCTTGGACTGACAGAACGTCATAGTCCTCTGGTATTGAGAGCTGCTCGAAGACTGCCATCCTTCGGACATTTCGCTTCTCATTGGGGCACTCTCGGGCGAAGTGCCCTTCCTGCCCACAAAGAAAACACCTGCACTTCCTATTTCTTATCAGATGTTTTCGTTTTTCCACCCTTATATGGGTCTCATGCGGCTTACCTCGGTAGGTTGTGGACCTTCTTAATCCGTATTTCTTCTCCTTCTGATAGTAGCCAGGTATTGGGATCTGGCTACAGAATGACAGGTCCTTCAGTGATCTTCTAAAGGCGGCCTCCTTGCATTCTGCTTCCAGGAACTTGTGTGCGAAGAGAATGCGAGGCAATACTCCTACCGTTACTCCAGAATACCGGTGGTCAAATGCTTCTTTGATGCGCCTGCCCAGGTCCGTAGGCATCTTTAGCCAAAACTTCTCGGAGAGCTCCGCCCCTGTGTACAGCCTTCCTGTTTTAGCTGAGAGCCGCATGTAGTCGTTCATGAACTTGACAATGTTTTTAACATTGTCACAGGATAGCCGTTCGAGGTCTCTGTAGGCCTCATCCTGAATGGCTGTGGAACCTGTAGTCGGTTCTTCCAGTGTGAATACGTGCCTCATTTGGGACAAAATGTTCTGTGTCCCTTCTCGCCCTTCTCCAGTAGTCAGTAAACCTTGGTATTCAGTACTATACTGCATTCGCCACTGAACCCAAGTGAGCTTCTCCACTTCTCCAAGGAGATTCTCAATGTAGTCCAGCTTATCCCTGACATCTGTGAATGCGATGCTGGCTACGTGGTTCCTGGTCACTGACTCCCATCGAGAGAATGCGTCATCAAACATTCCCAGTTGTTCTGGGATAACAAAAAGGGCTCCCCCGTTCTGCTGGGCTGAGGGTAAGGTCCACATTTCGTTGTTCACTGCCCTTCGGAATGTGGCCCTTTCAGGGACCCTGAAAGTTGGTCCTTGTCTATGTGAAGCCTCTGCGGGGGGGTAGCTTGGCGGCCCCATTGATGTATCAGCAGGGGGCTGATATGGCGAAGTGACGGCGCTGGATGAGTAGAGCGCCTCGGATAACCGCCTGAGCGCCGGGTATTCAAGCTCACTTTGGGGGCTGGGGTCTTCGAACCCTGCGGCGATCACATTGCCGCCTTCTTCAACTTCATCATCCGGGTACCTATCCCAGATTGGTCCGAGCTCGCTCTTATCTTGGCAGGGATCCCCTGTAAGTTCCCTCCTTCTTACTGGGTAATCAGTTGTTCCTCCCCCTTGGAACTCTTCGTCCATGAGGCAGGAAAAATAAGTTCCTTCCACATCATCAGGCTTCTCCTGAGGTATGACCATGGACCGAGGTGCAGAGGCCCCTAGGCGTGCATCCCCTGCATGGGTTCCCTCAGGAGCGGCCTGCTCGTGGTCAGATTCTGCAGCCAGGAGCACTGCCACTATATGCCTGGTGATCTCTTCTTCATCGCTCGGCAACTCTTCCTCCTTCGAGTATGCTGACACCCGTGGAGTAACATCTGCATAATTTCGAAAGCTAAGAGCAATGCTTCCGTCAATTAGCTCTTTGCTCAATACCTCGGTCGGCTGCAGTGAGCCCAAGGCTTTTGTTGGCCTAATGATCCAGTTGAGACCCTGGAGGCTTTCTGCTGTGTATCGTCTTCCTGGGAGTGCTTTCACCTCGTGGCTTACGAGGTACTCCACGACTCCCTCCACTTCGTAGGCGAAGCCGACATTGGGGGTGTTTGAGAGTCTGCCGATGAGACCCCTGGTGATTAGCAAATTGGCCTCACCATTCTGCCACTGTTTATACCCCTTCATCAGTATGGATACCTGAATATTTCTGTAGAAGTCTCCTATTGTTACCATAATGTTGGGGATGATGTAGACAAGCTGGCTGCCCCTGGTTAGGTCGACTTCCATAGTTGCTATTATGGACCTATCTCCAACCCATCGAATGTCTCTAAAAAGAACGAGAGACATTGTGCCCTCCTCTTGCCTGTGAAGGGCCTGTATTCTTACTTGGAGTATACCCAAATGGATATACCTGAAGCCACTTTGCTGGAGCTGTCGGAAGCTCCCTTCCTGGATGAATCTCCGGTCTTGCTGGTCATCATCTATGCACAATAGGGCCTCTTCCGACCTATGCATATAAACCCGATGGTGATTGTCATCACTCCGTGAGTGGTACAGGACCTCCACTGGGATGATAGAGGCCCGCTCTTTCATTGAGGTCCAGAGGTCAGCTTGCGGATCAATGTGCTGCTCAAGGACCTGCTGGGGGAGCGATTTTCCAGCTAGGCGCCTCCCGAGCCTCCTGGCTCCTTGCTGCGCATTGTGGAGTTTTCGCCGCCCTCGACTGTACTCCCTGATCCTATCTTCAAACAGGGGGAGTGAGGTGGAGGAGGATGGTTGCCCGGCCAATGTGTACTGCCGCTGCCGCTGAGTTTGCTGTTTTCCTCCTTCAAGATTTGAAATGGGTCACGGAACACCCGCAACCTACCCTTTGTTTCTCTAGGAACCTTCTCCTGCAGCTGCACCAGGAAGCACAAGTTTTCCTGGATTCCTTTCAGTGTTAGGTGTAGGTCTTCTAGGAGGTTATCCTCTGGGTGACTTGGCTTCCTCAGAAGTTTTATAATCAGACTGCAAAGCTCCTCACTAGATGGTGGTCGGTTGTCTAGAAATACTGAGGTCAAGGTTTTAACTCCTTTCTTTAACTCTAGGATTTCTTGTTCAAGATACTCACAATGTTCAAGGATTTGTTTGAAATGCTTTAGGTGGACTCTGGACGAAAGTTAGGTTCTATCATAAACAACGGCCAAATTATTGGCTAGCTGGTTTAGAGTTACTCCTTGCGAGGTGGTGAGATCAAGGTACTCTAGATTAGCGGTTTTTGACTTGTTATACCAATCTTGTACAGATTTCTCCCAAACATCGGACATCAACGAACTCCCAAAAGTATTTAAGCCAGACTGGTCATTTAAACGAAACGATGAGACGAAGAGAATCACACGGATGTCATCCTTGGTCTTACAGCTCTCTTGCCAAGATGAGATCCGTTCTTTTTCCTCTCCACAAATCAATCGTTTAAAGCCCCAAATCCTACTTAATCTTCAAGGTGTTCGTAATGAAAGAATTTTTAAGAGAAGTCTAAAACAAAATTCCTTCGTACCTCAAAGGATTTTAAGCCTTAGCAGTAATTTACGAAAATAAGGCTCTGATACCAGTAATGCGGAAGCAGGTAGATTAGAAATTCAGTAAATTAAACTGCAAACTTACAGGAAAATAATTACGGCTATGAGGCAAAGGGAGTACTCAAACTTTTCTCCGATGATTTATTTGATATCTGCCCCTTGATATATATAGGGCCAAAGGTTACAAGCAAAAGCGATAAGTATGACTTCGCTTCAAGGTACAGGAGATGCAGACAAACTGTAGTAATAGTACAGACAAGCATGGGCATGCGTACAGACAAGTAGGGGCATGCGAATATAGTAGTACAGACAAGCACGCGCATTATGCTAATAATACTCACTAGCATACTATCATGACTCTCCTACTAGCCTTCAGCCATAAGCCAGCCCCAGCCTGCAACTACAACTACCACTCGACATACTACTACTCCAACTACTACTACTACAACTAAAACTACTACTACTACTGCCACTGCTGCTCCTACTACTATTACTACCACTACTACTGTACTACTATTACTGTTAATGGTACTACTGCTGCTATTACTGCTACCACAACTATAAATACCACTACCCTTAGTACTGCTATTGCTGCTACTACTACTACGACTGCTATATTTAAAAATCCTACTACTGCTCTTACTACAACAACAACAACCACTACTACTCCTCCTAAAACTCCAACTACAACAAATACGACTTCCACAACTATTGCTGCTGCTGCTGCTACTACTACTACCACCACCACTACAGCTGCTGCTGCGACTACTACCGCTACTACTGTTGCTCCTGTTACTACAACTACTACTACTAATACTACTGCTACTGCTACCGCTGCTACAATAGCTACGGCTACTACTACCACTACAACTATTACAACTACTACTACTCCTATAGCAACTAGTACTACCCACTACTACGACAACTACAACAACAACAACTACTACTACTGTTAGTACTCCTACTTCTATTGCAACTGCTAAGACTACTACTACAACTAGTCCTACCACTACTACGACCACTATTGCTACTAGTACTACTACTACTGCTGCTAGTACCCCTACTACTATTGCTACTACTACAACTACTACTACAACTACTATTGCAACTGCTGCTATTACTCCTACTGCTACACCAACTACTACAACTACTACTATTACTTACTACTACTACTACTATCTTCTGCTACTATTGCTACTACTACTACTACTATTGCGCCTAATTTTGCTACTACTACTAAACTACTACTAGTAAATATTGCTACTACTTACTACTACTTCTACTACTGCTACTACTACTCCTCCTCCTCCTACTACTACTACTACTACTACTACTACTAATACTTATTACTACTACTACTACTACTACTACTACTACTACTACTACTACTACTACTACTACAACAACAACTACAACTACTATTGTGACTACTACTACTACTCCTACTGCTGCCGTAACTGCTTCTTCCATTACTACTACTACTTCTACTACAACTACTGCTACTACAACTGCTTCTGCTGCTAGTACTCCTACTACTATTTCTACTAATACAGCTACAACAACTACTACTACTTCTACTACAACTATTGGTACTACTACTGCTACTATTGCTCGTACTCCTACTACTATTGCTACTGCTATAGCAACAACAACAACTACCACTACTTCTGCTACTACTACTACTCCTACAACTATAACTACCAGTATAGCTGCTACAGCTACTACTATTTATACTACTACAACTACATCTACTACTACAATTACTACGACTACTGCTACTCCGACTACTACTACAACTACTACTACTTCTGCTGTTGCTGCTGCTGCTACTACTACTACTACAACAAATACACCTACTACTACACCTTCTTCTTCTACTACTTCTACTATTATTAGAACTATTGCTGCTGCTGCTGCTACTACTACTACTACTACTACTCGTACTTCTTCTACTACTACTACTTTTGATACTAATACTACTACTACTGCTTCTGCTACTACTACTACTCTACTACTACTACTACTACTACTCCTCTATCACTGCTACTACTATCGCAACTACAACTAATACTACAACTATTACTACTAAAACTACTACAACAACAACTACAACTACTACTCCTACTACTACTGCTACTCCCACTACTACAGCTACTGCTGCTGCTGCTACTACTACTACTACTACTACTACTACTATACTACTACTACTATCTACTACTACTCCTATACTACTACTACTACTACTACTACTACTTCTTCTACTACAACTACTACTAGTACTACTTCTACTACTACTACTCCTACTATTGCAACTCGTATCACTACAGCTATTACTACGACTACTACTGCTAGTACTCCTGTACTACTTCTACTACTACTACTACTACTACTACTACTACTACTATTTCTATGATGACTACTACTACTAGTATTGCTGCTTCTACTGCTAATACTACTACTACTACAAGTGCTACTACTGCTGCTACTATGGCTATTACCACTGCTAGTACTGGTACAACTATAGCTACTACAACCATTACTGCTGCTGCTACTGCTACGACGACTACTACTACTACTAATACTACTAATACTTCTTCTTCTACTACTATTGTTGCTGCCATTGCTACTGCTACTTCTACCACTAATACTATTACTGCTACTACAGCCGCTGCTTGTACTACTACTGCTACTATTGCGATTGCTACTGCTACGAACACTACAACAACAACTACTACTACCACTACTGCTACTACTGTTGCTGATACTACTGCTACAAATAGTACTACTTTTCTTATAACTGCAACAACTACCACTACAACAACAATAACTATTACTACTGCTACTGTAATTGCTAGTACTCCTGCTACTGATGCTGCTGTTGCTACTGCTATTGCTACTGCTACTTCTTTGACTACTACTGCTACTTCTCAAACTTCTACTACTACCGCCACTATTATTACTTCTAGTAGTACAACAACTACTACACTAGGACTATAAATACTACTACACAAATGTTGTTGCTGCTACTACTACTACCACTACTACTGCGCCTACTACTGCTACTACTATGTCTATTGCTGTTGATGTTGCTGCTACAACAACTAATACTCCTACTACTTCTCCAAATACTACTTCTTCAACTTCTACTCCTAACACTCCTACTACTACTGCTGCTACAACAACAACAACAACAACTACTACTATTACTACTACTACTACTACTCCTCCTCCCACTACAACTATTATTATTTCTACCACTACGACTACTGCCTTAACTACTTCTAACACTACAACTATTACTACTACTACAACAACTACTGCTACTACTCCTACTACTCCTACTACTACTGGTACTACTACTACTACAACTACTACACCCATTACTACTGCTACTGCTACTGCTACCAATATTACTACTACTATTACAACTACTACTGCTACTACTACAACTACTCCGACTCCTACTCCTCCTACTGCTACTGAAACTACTACAGCAACTTCTGCTACTACTACAACTGCCGCTGTTGTGATTGTTACTACTACAACTACTACTGCCAGTACTACTAATACTACTACTACACCATGATTATTACTACTACGATTGCTACTACTACTACTTTTGCTGCTACTCCAATTACTAGTACGACTACTACTTCTTCTATTACAGCTACTACAACTAATACTACTCCTACAATTACTACTGCTACTACTACTCCATCTACTCCTACTACTACTACAACTACCACTAATACAACTACTATTACTACTACTAGTTCTACCCAAACTTCTACTACTACTATTACTGCTACTACTACTCCGACGGCTGCTACTACTACTGCTACCACTTCTGATACTCCAAGTACAATAACAACAACAACAACTGCTATTGGTACTGCTACTACTACTACTACCACTACTACTACTACCCTTACTACAATAACAACTACCATTATTAGTACAACAACAACAACTACTACTACTACTCCAACTGCTGCTAGTATTACTATTGCTACTCCCACTACTACTCCTAATACTACTACTCTTATTGTTGCTACTCCTACTACTACTGCTATTACTACTATTACTAATACTACCACTGCTAGTACTACTGGTACTACTTCTACTACTACTACTATAGCTTCTACTATTACAGTGACTACTACTACTACTACTACGGCCACTACTCCTACTACTTGTACTACTGCGACTACTAGTGTTGTTAGTTCTACTACTACTACAAGTGCGACTATTGCTACTACTATGGCTACTACCACAGCTCTACTACAACCACTACCGCTGCTGCTACTACCACTAATGCTACGGCTACTGCTGCTGCTACTACTATAGCTGCTGTTAGTACTACTACTACTACTGCTACTGCTTCTACTACTACTGCTACAAAAACTACAACTACTACTACTTCTACAACTACTTCTACTACTGTTGCCGATACTGCTACAGCAAATAGTACTATTATTGTTTGTACAGCAACAGCTACTACTACAACAACAACAACAAGAACTAAAACAACTACTGCTACTACTACTACAACTACTGCTGTTGCTGCTATTGCTATAGCTATCATTGTTGCTATTGCAGTTGCTGCTGCTGCTTCTACGACTACCACTACTACTATTGCTACTATTACTACTACACGTACTACAACAAGTACAACAATAACAATAAAAATACTACTAAACAACTATTGTTGCTGCTACTACTACTATCGCTACTACTGCTACTGCTAATACTACTGCTACTACTACCACTGCTACTGTGGATGCTACTACTGCTATTGCTACTGCTGCTGCTATTACTACTACTACTATTGCTACTCCAACTACTGCTACTACTAAAACTACTACTATTGCTACTGCCACTACAACTACTATTGCTACTGCTGCTGCTACTACTACTACCACTTTTAATACTCCAACTACTGCTACTACTACAACTACTACTATTGCTACTGCCACTACTACTAAAACTACTACAACTACTACCACTACTACTACTATTACCCTAACTACAATAATAACTCCCACTACGAGTACGGCAACTACAACAACCGCTACTACCACTATTACTACTACTGCTACTCCTAATACTCAAACTACAACTACAACAACTACTACTAATAATAATAATTCTACAGCTACAAATACTACTACTAATACACCTAATACTCCTATTGCTACTGCTACTACTACTACACCTCCTAATACTCTTACTACAACTACTACTACTGCTAATACCAATACTACTACTACCACAACTACTACCAGTACTACAACTCCTACTGATACTAATACTCAAAGTACTACTACTACTACAACTGTTGCAACTACTACTGCTAATACTTTTACAACTACGACCACCAATGCTACTACTACTACTATTACAACAATAACAACTACTTGTGCTATAACTACTGCTACTCCTACCACTACTACTACTGCTACAACATCTACAACTACTATTTCTAGTACTCGTATTATTATTACCACTACTACTACTATTGCTTCTACCACTACTACCACTACAACTAGTACTACTGCTACTAATTCTATAATTTCATCTGCTACGACTAATGCTACTTCTACTACTGCCGCTGCTACAGCTGCTGTGGCGGCGATAGCTGTTGCTGCTTTTGTTGTTGCTGCTGTTGCTACAACTACAACTATTTCCACTACTACTACTGTTGCAGATGCTATTGCTTCTGTTGTTGTTGTTGTTGTTGCTGCTGCTACTACTACTACTACTACTACTATAATTACTACTAGTCCAACTGCTACAACTACTAATACCACAACTGCTACTACTTCTACAAACAACAACTTACGACAACTTACCTTTCTACCATTACTACGACTACTACTACCACACCACCACCA
>RXID01021617.1:0-10825 GCA_005019695.1 Trichopus zeylanicus subsp. travancoricus
AGTAGTAGTAGTAATTCTACTGCTGCTAGTACTAGTGCTACTAGAACCACTGCTACTGCTACTGTTGCTACTTCCGCTACTACTGCTATTGCTACTATTACGGCTACTACTATTACTACTTTCACTACTACGGCTACTACTGCCACTACTTCGACGACTACTGCTACTATTTCTGCTACTACTACTACAACAATTGCAACTATAGCTACTACCGCTACTATTTGTTATACAATCGCTACTACTGCTACTACAGTAACTTCTACTACTACTATTACTAGTGCTACTGCAACTGCTACTACTGCTTATACGGCTACTGCTACTACAACTACTGCTACTACTAATTCTACTATTTCTACAATTGCTAATACTAGTGATACTACTACTCCTCCTGCAACAACAACAACAACAGCAACAACTCCATCTCCTCCTACTATTATTGTACTAACTACAACTACAACAACTACTACGCTACTACTACTATGACTACTACTACTACTACTACTACTACTACTATAGCTGCTACTACTACTACTCTTCCTACTACTACTGCTACTACTGCTTCAATTGCAACTGCTACTACTACAACTACTACTGCTACGGCTGCTACTATTGCAATAGGTACAGCTGCTTCTGCTACAACCAGTGCTACAGCTACTACTCGTGCTAATATTATTGCTACTACTAGAACTTGTACTACTACCGCTACTAATCCAATAACTACCAATACAGCTACTACTATTGCTGCTACTGCAGTTACTACCTCTACTACTACTACCATTGCTACTTCTACAACTTCTACTACTCCTACTACTACTACTACAACAATAACAACAAAAACTGCTACTAATACTACACCTACTACTACTTCTACCACTGAAAATGCTACTACAACTAAAACTACTACTACAATACCACTCTTATTAACACTACTACGACTGCTACTCTAAAATTCCTACTACTACTAGTACAACTACGACTAGTACTACCTATGCTACTACTCCTGCCAGAACTTCTACAACACCTACTTCTGCTTCTGCTACAACTACCACTACTATAAGTACTAGTTTTACTATTACTACTATTACTACTACGATGGACTACCATACGCTACTGCTACTGCTACTATAGGTACTTCGACTACTACTACTGCTATTGTTGCTACCGCTACTACTACCACTACAATTACTGCTACTACTGCTGCTACTACTGCTAGTACCACTACTATTGCTACTTCTACTCTTACTACTACTTCTCTGGCAACTATTCCTACTACAACTCCGACTCCTACTACTTCAAGTACTACTATTTGTACTACTACTACCAATACTACTACTGCACCAACTTTTGTTCTTATTACTACTACCTCTCCTTTTGCTACTATTACTACTCCTTCTATTACCGCTACTACTGCTACTACGACTATGATTACTGCTACTACTACAATTAATGCTATTATTACTTCTACTTCTACTACTACTACTACTACTACTGATACTGCTACTACTATAGTAGTTTCTACTACGGCTACTACTACTACTACAACGACTTCTACTGTTGCTACCACTACTGCTACTACTACTCCAATTTGTACTACCAATATTGATACTTCCGGTACCACGACAATTAATACTACTTTGTCTACTACTACTTCTACTTCTACTACTACTACTATTGTGGCTACTACTACTACACTTACTACAACTGCTACTACTATGACTTTTGCTCCAATCATTACAACCACCACTGCTACAACTGCTACTACTACTACTACTACTATTGCTACTACTATTACTACTATTGCATCTGTTACTACTATTACTACTACTACTGCTACTACTACTATTGCTACTCTTGCTACAACTGCTACTAATATGGCTATTATTACTACTACTACTACTGAGACTGTTACTACTATAACTACTCCTATGACTGCTGCTGCTGGAATTGCTACTACTGCAACTAATACTACTACTCTTTCTACTTCCTCTACTACTACTACAGCTAATACTACTACTACTACTACTAATATAACTTCTAGTACTACTCTTACTAAAACTAAAACTACTACTATTACTACTACGACGACTATTGATACTAGTACTACTACCACTATTGCTACTACTACTACTAGTACTAGTACTAGTTCTAACTAGTACTACAACTAGTACTAGTACTACTACTGTTGCTGCTACTACGATTAGTCTTGCTACTACAATGGCTACTTCAATTGCTACTACCACAACTACTCCTTCTACAACAACTACTGCTCCTAATACTACAACTACTACAGCTGCTACTACAAGAACTAGTGTGCTACTGGTACTACGTTTGCTACTACTACTACTACTGCTGCTGCTACTACTACTACTTTTGCTGCTACTACTACTACTTCTGCTACTACTATGACTACTCTTGCTACTACTATGACTACTTCAGTTGCTAGTACCACAACTACTCCTTCTACAACAGTTACTACTCCTAATACTACAACTACTATAGCTGCTACTATACAAACTAGTGCTACTGCTACTACTTTTGCTACTACTACTACTACTGCTACTGCTACTACTAGTACCACTAGTACTACTACTACTACTACTACTACCACTACTACTACTACTACTACATCTACTAGTGCTACTGCTGCTACTACCACTACTACTAATACTATTACTATGGCTACTCCTAAAACTACTCCTACAACTACTTCTGCTACTAGTATTACTTTCACTACTACTACTCGTATTACTGCTACTACTAGTACTACTACTATTGCTACTACAACTACTTCTGCTACTACTACTAAAGCTACTACTAATACTGCAACTACTAGTGCTACTACTACCTCAACAACTACTACTATTACTACTACTAATACTGCTACTAGTATTAGTACTGGTACCTGTACTACTACTACTACTATTACTACTTCTACTACTACTAATACCCCAACTACTACTATTACTACTACCAATGCTACTTCTTCTACTTCGACAATAACAATAACTACTACTACAGCTGCTGCTACTACTACAACTACTCCTACTCCTACTCCTACTACTACAATTACTACTACTTCTTCTAGCAATACTAATACTACTACAACTCATACTACTACTCCAATTCCATCTCCTTCTACTACCACTACACCGACAACTACAACAACTATAACAACTACAACTACTAATACTCCTATTACTACTACTTCTAGTACTGTTGCTACTACTACTATAAGTACTGCTAATACTATTACTACTAGTACTACTATTACAACTACTACTCCAATAACTACCACTACTACTACTACTACTACCACTACTACTACTACTACTACTACTATTGTTGTTGCCACAACTGCTACTACTACTTCTATTACTAGTACTACTACTATTGTTACAGCTACTACTACAACTATTGTTGCTGCTACTACTACTATTATTATAGCAATAATAACAGGAGTAGTAGTTTGTAGTTGTAGTACTAGTAGTAATAGAAGTACTAGGAGTGGTAGCTATGATAGTCGTTATAGTATTAGTAGTACTTGTAGTAGTAGTAGTAGTACTAGTAGCAGTACTAGTAGCAGTTGTAGTAGTAGGTGTTGCAGTTGCTATAGCAGTAGTAGTAGTTGTTGTATTAGTAGTAGTAGGACTAGTAGCAGTAGTATTAGGAGGTGGAATTATCGTACGAGTAGTAGTTGTGGCAGTAGTAGTAGTAGCAGTAGTCATGGTAGTACTAGTCGTAGTAGTAGAAGTAATAGTAGCAGCAGTAACAGTAGCCATTGTAGTAGTTGCATGAGCAACAGGAACAGCAGCAGCAGTAGTGATAGTTGCGATTGTAGTTATTGTAGTAGTAGCAGGAGTGGTATTAGGAGTAGGAGTAGGAGTAGGAGTAGTAGTAGTTGTTGTAATAGTAGTAGTAGGAGTAGTAGTTGTTGTTGTTGTTGTTTTTGTAGTAGCAGTAGGTGTAGTAGTAGTAGTAGTAGTTGTAGTAGTAGTATTAGCAGTCGTAGCAATGGGAATAATAGTAGTAGTAGTAGTAAGTGTAGTAGTTATAGTAGTCGTAGTAGTACTGCTAGTAGCAGTAGCAAAAGCAATAGGAGTTGTAGTTGTGGTGGTAGTAGTAGTAGTTGTTATTGTAATAGTAGTATTTGTAGTAGTAGTAGGAGTAGTAATATTAGTAGTAGTATTAGTAAAAGTAGCAGTAGTAGTACTACTAGTAGTACTAGTAGCAGAAGTTGTAGTAGTACTAGTAGTAGTAGCAGTAGTAGTAGAAGTCATCGTAGCACTAGTAATAGTAGTAGTACTTGTAGTAGCAGCAGCAGTAGTAGTGGTAGTCGTAGTTGTCATAGTGGTAGTAGTGGTAGTAGTAGTTGCTGCAGTAGTGGTAGTAGTAGTAGTAATAATAATAATAGTAGTAGTAGCATTAGTAGTAGAAGTAATAGTAGTAGCAGTAGTTATTGCAGAAGTAGTACATAGAGTAGTAGTCTTTATGGTAGTGGTAACCATAAAAGTAGTAGTAGTAGTGGTAGTAACAGAAGTGCTAGTTGTCATAGTAGTGGAATTTGGATAAGTAGTATAATTGGTAGCAATAGTAGCAGTAGTCATAGTAGCTGTAGTAGAAGTAATAGTAGTAGCAGCAATATTAGTTGTAGTAATAGTTGAAGTTGGAGAAGAAGAGTAGTAATAGCAGCAATAGTAGTAGTAGTAGTAGTAGATAGAGTAGTAGGAGTAGTAGTAGTAGTCAGAGAATTAGTAGTTAGTGGAAGCAACAGTAGTACTATTAATAGTAGATGTAGTAGTGGCAATAATAGTAGTAACAGGGGTAGTAGTAGTTGCAGTAGAAGTAGCAAGAGTAGTGGTGGTAGTAGGTGTTGTAGTGAAAGTCTTAGTACTAGTTGTAGTATTAGGGGAAGTTGTAGTTGTAGTAGTAGTGGTAGTGGTAGTAGTAGTTGTTGTTCTAGTAGTAGTAGTTGTAGCAGTGAAAGTTGTAGCAATGGTAGTAATTATAGTTGTAGTAGCAGTACTATTAGTAGTAGTAGTAGTAGTAGTAGTAGCAGTAGCAGTTGTAGTAGTTGTTATGCCAATAGTAGCAGTAGCAGTAGTAGTAGTAGTAGTAGTAGAAGAAGAAGAAGTGGTGGTGGTGGTAATAGTAGTTGTAGGACTAGTAGTCGTAGGAAGAGTCAGATTAGTAAAAGAAGCAGCAGTAGTAGCAGTTGCAGCAAGAGTAGTTGTAGTATTTGTAGCAGTAGTAGTAGCTATAGTAGTATCAGTAGCAATAGTACTCGCATTACTAGTAGTAGTAGTAGTAGTAGAAGTGATAGTAACAGAAGCAGATATAGTTGTAGTAGTAGCAATAATAGCAGTCGTAGCAGCAGTAGTAGTAGTTGCAGTAGTAACAAAAGTAATAATAGTAGCTGTAATAGCAGTCACACTAGTAGTAGTAACAGCTGTAGTAATAGAAAAAGTAGTTGTAGTAGTTGTTGTATTAGTAGTCATAGAAAAATTGGTAGTAGAAGTAGTAGCTGTAATAGTACTAGTAGCTAAAGTAGTTGATGCAATATTAGTAGATGTAGTAGGAGTAGTAGTATACTTAGTTGCACCAGTAATAGTAGCAGTAGTAGTAGTAGTAGTAATTGTAGTAGCAGTAGTCGTAGTTGTGGTAGTAATGGTAGTAGTAGTAGCAGTAGCTATTGTTGTTGTAGTTGTTGTTGTAATTGTTATAGTTATTGTTATTGTAGTAGTAGTACTAACAAGAACAGTGTTAGTAGTTGCAACATTAGTAATAGCAATAGTAGGAGCATTTGTAGTAGTAGTAGTGGTAGTTGTAGTAATTTTAGTAGTAGTACTAGCAATACTAGTAGCGATAGTAGCAGCGATAGTAGCTGTAGTGGCAGCAGCAGTAGAAGTGGTAGTTGGAGCAATAGTTGTAGTAGTTGCAATAGAAGTAGTAATAGTTGTAGTAGTAGCAGTACTTGTGGTACTAGTGGCAGTAGTAATAGTAGTTGCAGTAGCAGTAGCGGTAGTAGTAGTGGTCATATTAGTAGTGGTAGCATTGGTAGTAGTAGCAACTGTCATCGAAGCAGAAGCAGCTTTAGTGGTAGCAAGAGTGGCGCTAGTAGTAATAGTAGTAGGAGGAGCAATAGTAGTGCCAGTAATACTTGCCGTAGTAGTAGTAATAGCAGTAGTAGTAGCCATAGTAGTAGCTACAACAGTGATAGCAGTAGTTATAGCAGTAGCAATAGAGCTAGTACTAGTAGTGGCAGAAGTAGTAGTGGTACTAATAGTAGTAGTAGGAGTAGCAGTTGGTGCAACCGCATTAGTTGTAGTAGTAGTACTAGTAGCGGTAGTAGTAGTAACAACAATAGTTGTTGTAGTAGTAGCAGTTGTAGCAGTACTAGTAGGCGTAGTAGTAGTTACAGAAGCAGTAGAGTGAATAGTAGTAGTAGTAGTAGTTGATGTTGTTCTAGTGGCAGTAGTCTTTGCCGAAGTAGTAGTAGTTATAGTGGTTGTAGTAGTATTATTATTATTAGTTGTAGTCACAGTAGAAATTTTGGCAGTAGTATCAGAGATAGCAGTAGCAGCAGCAATAGTAGTAGCAGTAGCAGTAGTAGTTACGGTAGTAATAGTGGTAGTAGTAGCTGCAGTAGCAACTGTATTTGTTGTATTTGCATTAGTATCAGTCGTAGCTATAGTAGCAGTAGAAGCAATAGCAGTAGTTGTAGTAATAGTGGAAGTAGTAGCAGTAGTAGCCGTAGTAGTACAAGCAGCATTAGCAGTGGCGTGGTAGCAGCAGTAGTAGTAGTAGTTGTAGAAATATGAGAAGTAGTTGGAGTAACAGTAGCAGTTGTCGTAGTAGTAGTGTAGCAATAGTTGCTGTAGTAGTAGCTGTGGTAGTAGTAGTAGTAGCAGTAGGAGGAGTAGTAGTAGTACTAGTAGTAGCTATGGTAGTAGTAATAGTAGCTGTAGTAGTAGTAGTAGTAGCTGTAGGTGGAGTAGTAGTAGTAGTATTAGAATTAGTCTAGTACTAGTAGTAGCAGTAGTTGCAATAGCAGTAGCAGTAGCAATAGTAGTTGTTGTATGAGTAGTAGTAGTAGTAGCAGCAGCAGTAGTAGTAGTAGAAGTAGTTGTACTAGTAGTAGTAGTAGTAGTAGTAGTAGTAGTAATAGTAGTAGCACTAGTCGTAGTAGTAGTACTTGCAATTGTAGCAGTAGTAGTAGTAGTTGTTGTTGTTGTTGTAGTAGTAGTAGCAGTCGTAGTAGTAGTAGTAGTAGTAGTGGTCGTAGTAGTAGTAGTAGTGGTCTTAGTAGTAGTAGTAGTAGTAGTAGTACTAGTAGTAGTAGTAGTCGTAGTAGTAGTAATAGTAGTAGTACTAGTAGTAGTAGTACTAGTAGGAGCAGCAACAGCAGCAGTAGTACTAGAAGTACTACTAGTAGTAGTAGTAGTTGTTGTTGTAGTTATTATTGTTGCTGATGTTGTTGATCTTGTTGCAGTAGCAGTAGTAGAAGTAGTAGTAGTCGTTGTTGTTGTAGAAGTCCAAGTAGTAGACCTAGTAGTAGTAGCAGCAGTAGCAACAACAGTAGTCGTAGTAGCAGTAATCGTAGTAGTGGTAGTAGTGGTAGTAGTAGAAGTACTACTACTAGTAGTAGTAGTAGTAGGCAGCAATAGTAGTAGTAGCAGTAGTAGTAGTAGTAGTAGTAGTAGTAGAAGTTGTAATAGTAGTGCTAGTAGCAAAAGTAGTATTAGCAGTAGTTGTAGTAGTAATAGTAGTACTAGTACAAGTAGTAGTAGTAATAGTTATAGTAGTAGTAGTAGAAGTAGTAGTAGCAGCAGTAGTAATAGTAGTACTAGTAGCAGTAGTAGTATTAGTAGTAGTAAGTAGTAGTAATAGTTGCACTATTACAAGTTGTAGTAGTACTAGTAGTAGTATTAGTAGTAGTTGTAGTAGTAGTAGAAGTAGATGTAGAAGTAGTAGTAGTAGTAGTAGTAGTAGAAGTAGTAGTTGGAGTAGTAGTAGCAGCAGCAATAGGAGTTGTTGTAGTAGTAGTAGTAGAAGTAATAGTAGAAGATGTTGTAGTAGTTGTTGTAGTAGTAGTGGTAGTACTAGTTATAATAGTAATAGTAGCAGTAGTAGTAGTAGTAGCTGTGGTAGTAGTAGTAGTTGTGGCAATAGTAGTAGTAATTATAGTAATCGCAGTAGTTGTAGTAGTAGTAGTAGTAGTAATAGTAGCAGAGTAGTACCGGTGGTGGGGTGGTGGTGGTGGTGGTGGTGGTGTTGGTTGGTTGTTGTGTTGTAGTTGTAGTCAGTAGTAGTAGTAGTACTAGTTGTAGTAGTTGTAGTAGAAGCACCAGTAGTAATAGTAGTAATTGTACTACTAGTACTAATAGTAATAGTAGTAGTAGTAATAATAGTACCAGCAGTAGTAGTAGTAGTAGTAGTCATAGTAGTAGTAGTAGTAGTAGTAGTAGTAGTAGTAGCAACAGCAGTAGTAGTAATTGTAGCAGTAGTAGTAGTTGTTGTTGTTGTTCTTGCAGTAGTAGTAATAGAAATAGTAGTAGTGGTAGTAGTACTTGTAGAAGCAGAAGAAGTAGACAGAATAGTAGTAGTAGTAGCAACAGCAGCAGCGGCGGCGGCAGCAGTAATAGTAGCAGCAATAGTAGTTGTAATAGTTGTAGTGGTGGAAGTAGCAGTAGTTGTAGTAGCAGTAGTAGTAATAGTAGTAGTAGTAGTAGTATTAGTGGTAGTCGTGGTAGTAGTATTAGCAGTAGAAGTACTAGTAGCAGTAGTAGTATTAGCAGTAGTAGTAGTACTAGTAGAGTGTTGTAATATCGTAGTAGTAGTATAGAGAAGTAGTATGTAGTAGTAGTAGTTTAGTAGTAGTATAGTAGTAGTATTTAGTTGTAGCAGAGTAAGTACGATAGTGTAGTAGGTGTAGTAGTAGTAGTAGAAGTAGTAATAGTAGTACTAGTAGCAGTAGTAGTATTAGTAGAAGTAGTAATAATAATAGTAGTACTAGTACAAGTAGCAGTAGTGGTAGTAGTAGTACTAGTACTAGAAGTAGTAGTAGTAGTAGTTGCAGTAGTAATAATAGTACTGGTAGTAGTACTATCAGTAGTGGTAGTAGTAGTAATAGTAGTCCTAGCACAAGTAGTAGTAGTGCTAGTAGTTGTAGGTGTTGTAGTAATAGTAGAAGTAGTTGTAGTAGTATTAGTAGTAATAGTAGTAGTTGTAGCAGTAGTTGTTGTTATTGTAGCAGTAGTAGCCATAGTAATAGTGGTAGTAGTAATTGTTGTAGTAGCAGCAGCAGTAGTAGTTGGAGCAGTAGTTATAGTAGCAATAGGAGTTGTTGTAGTAGCGGTAGTGGTGGTAATAGTAGTAGTTGTTGGAGTAGTAGTTGTTGTAGTGGTGGCAGCACTAGTTGTACTAGTACTAGTAGTAGTAGTAGTAGGTATAGTAGTAGAAGTACTACTAGTAGTAGTAGTAGCAGCAGCAGCAATAGTAGTAGTTGTTGTAGTAGTCGCACTAGTAGTAGTTGTAGTAGAAGTAATAATAGTGGTACTAGTAGCAATAGTAGTATTAGTAGTAGTTGTAGTAGTAATAATATTATTAGTACAAGTAGTAGTAGTACTAGTACTAGTAGTAATAGTTGTAGTAGTAGTAGTAGTAGAAGTAGTACTAGCAACAGTAGTAGCAGCAGCAGCAGTAGTAATAGTAGTACTAGTAGCAGTAGTAGCATTAGTTGTAGTAGCAGTAGTAGTAATAGTAGCACTATTACAAGTAGTAGTATTAGTAGTAGTTGTAGTCGTAGTAGAAGTAGACGTAGAAGTAGTAGTAATAGTAGTAGTAGTAGTAGTAGTAGTAGTAATAGTAGGCATAGTAGTAGTTGTAGTACAAGTGGTAGTAGCAGTAGTAGTAATAGTAGTAGTAGTAGTAGTAGTAGTAGTAGTAGTAGTAGTAGTAGTTGTAGTAGTAGTAGTAGTAGTAGTAGTAGCCATAGTAGTAGTTGTAGTACAAGTGGTAGTAGCAGTAGTAGTTGGAGTAGTAGTAGTAGCAGCAATAGGAGTTGTTGTTGTAGTAGTAGTAGTAGTAATAGTAGTAGTTGTTGTAGTAGTTGTTGTAGTAGTAGTGGTAGTACTAGTTGTACTAGTAATTGTAGTTGTCGTAGTAGTAGTAGTTTTAGTAGTAGTAGTAGTAGTAGTAGTCGTTGTAGTAGTACTGGTAGTAGTGGTAGTAGTAGTAGTTCTAGCAATAGTAGAAGTAGTTATAGTAATCGTAGTAGTAGTAGTAGTAGTAGTTGTAGTAGTAGTAGCAGTAGTTGTAGTAGTAGTAGTAGTAGTTGTAGTAGCAGTAATAGTAATAGTAGTAGTAGTGGTCGTGGTGGTGGTGGTGGTAGTAGTAGTTGCAGCAGCAGCAGTAGTAGTAGTAGTAGTACTACTAGTTGTAGTATTTGTAGTAGAAGTACTAGTAGTAATAATAGTAGTTGTACTACTAGTACTAATAGTAATTGTAGTAATAGTAGTAAAAGTACAAGCAGTAGCAGTAGTAGTAGTAGTAGTAGTAGTAGTAGTAGTCATAGTAGTAGTAGTAGTTGTTGTAGTAGTAGTAGTCGTAGCAACAGCAGTGGTAGTAGTAGTTGTTATTGTTGTTGTAGTAGTAGTGGTAAAAGTAGTAGTAGTGGTAGTAGTAGTTGTAAAAGTAGTAGTAGACGTAATAGTAGTAGTTGTAGCAGCAGCAGCAGCAGCAGCAATAGTAGTAGCAGCAGTACTAGTAGTAATAGTTGAAGTGGTGGTAGTAGTAGTAGTAGAAGTACTGCTACTAGTAGTAGTAG
>RXID01021618.1:0-51863 GCA_005019695.1 Trichopus zeylanicus subsp. travancoricus
GCAACTACTATTACTGCTGCTACTACTACAAATACAACAATAACTAACTGCTACTCCTATTACTGCTATTACTACTACTTCTACTATTAGTACTACAACTACCACTACTACTACTACTAATACTACAACAACAACAATAATAATAACAACAACTACTACTGCTGCTGCTGCTGCTGCTGCTGTTGGCACTCCTATTACTATTGCTCCAACTAATACTAATACTACAACAGGTGTAGCTGCTACTACAACTACTACTAGTACTACTTCAACTAGTACTACAACAACAACAACAACTACTACTACTACTTCAACTAATCCTAATACTACAGCAGCTACAGCTGCTACTCCAACTACTACTAGTAATATTACTACAACTACGACAACAACAACTACTACTACTATTACTACTATTACTACTCCTACTGTTGCTGCTTCTCCTAATCTACTACTACAACTACTACTAGTACTACTTCAACTAGTACTACTACTACTACTACTTCAACTAATACTAATACTACAGCGGCTGCAGCTGCTACTCCAATTACTACTAGTACTACTACTAGTACTAGTACTAGTACTACTAATACTACTACTACTACTACTACTACTACTACTATTACTACTACTACTATTGCTTCTTCTACTATAGCTACTAATACTACTACTACCAATGCGACTACTACTCTTGCTACTACTACTATAATTCCTACTATAACTACTACTACAGCAATAACTACTACTACAACTACAACTACTAGTACTACTGGTTTTACTGCTGCTACTACTACAACTGCTGCTACTACTACTTCAACTACGGCTACAGCTATTGCTACTACTGCTAGAACTAATATTTCTACTACTACTACTACAACTGCTATTGCTACGACAACTACAATGACTACTATTACAACAACTACTACTCCTAATTCTTCTACTGTAACAACAACAACTACTACTTCACTACTACTACTACAACAACAACAACAACAATTGCTGCTGCTGCTACTACTACTACTATAACTACTATTTCTACAACAAATACTGCTACTACTACTTCTGCAACAGCTGCACCACTAGTACCAATGTTGCTACTACTAGTACTATTACCGCTACTACTGCTGCAGCTGCTACTACTCCTACTACTACTATGACTACTACTACTACTTTTGCTACAACTACTACTATTATTACTCCTACTACTACTAATACTACTTCTACTGCTACTATTACTACTACTGCTACTACTGCTACTATACTACGACTACTACTACTGTTGCTACTGCTACTACTACTACTATTGCTACTATGACTGCTGCTGCTTCTACTACAACCACAATTTCTACAACCACTACTACTGCTGCTGCTACTGCTACTACTACTACTATTGCTACTATTATTGCTGCGGCTACAACTACTACTGTTATTGCTACTATTGCTAGTCTACTACTACTACTATGACTTCCCCAACAACTACTACTACTGCTACTACTACTACTACTAATACTACTCTACGAGTAGTAATACTACTACTATTATTGCTACCATGACTACTATATTTGTCGCAGCTACTAATACAACTATAGCTACATCGTTGCTACTACTACTACTTTTATTAGTACTACTACTACTACTACTTCTACTACTACTACTACTACTTCTGCTGCAGCTACTACTACTACTATTATTAGTAGTAGTACTACTACTACTACTTCTACTACTACCACTACTACTTCTGCTACTACTACTACCACCACTATTACCACTAATACTATTTCTGCTTCTACTGAAACTACTATTTGCTACAATTGCTGCTACTGCTACTACTACCAGTACTACTTCTAGTACACTTGCTACTGCTGCTACTACTACTTTTGCTACTGCTACTACTCCTACTACTTTTATTGCAACTATAGCAACTACAGCTACTGCTACTACTACTATTACTACTATTACTACTACTACTACTGCTACTGCTGCTGCCTTTTCTTCTTCTACATCTGCTACTACAATTACTACTAGTACTACCTCAACTAGTAGTACTACTACTACAACAACAACAACTGCTACTACTAGTACTTCAACTAATACTAATACTACAGCAGCTGTAGTTGCTACTCCAACTACTACTAGTAATACTACTACTACTACTACTAATACTACTACAACTACTCCTAGTATTACTACTACTACAAATGCTTCTTCTACTATAGCTACTAACACTACTACTGCCAATACAACTACGACTCTGGCTACTACTACTATAATTGCTACTATAACTACTACTACAGCAATAACTACTACTACAACTACAACTACTAATACTACTGCTACTACTGCTACAGCTACTACAACTGCTACTACTACTACAACTATCACAACTACTACTACTACAACTACTACTACAACTACTGCTACTACCGCTACTGCTACTATTTCTACTACTACTACTACAAATGCTATTGCTACTACTACTACAATGACTACTATTACTACTACTCCTCCTAATTCTTCTACTACAACAATAACAACTACTTCTACTAATATAACTACTACTTCACCACTACAACCGCAATGACTACTACTACTACAACAATAACAACAACAACTACTACTACTACTGCTGCTACTACTACTATAACTACTATTTGTACTGCAACTACTACTACTACTGCAACAGCTGCACAACTACTACTACTGTTGCTACTACTACTATTACCGCTACTACTGCTGCAGCTGCTGTTGCTCCTACTACTACTATTACTACTACTACTACTTTTGCTACAACTACTACTACTATTTCTCTTACTACTACTAATACTACTTCTACTGCTACTACTACTACTGCTAATACTACTACTACTATACTATGACTTCTAATACGGTTTCTACTGCTACTACTGCTGCTAATATGACTGCTGCTGCTTCTACTACTACTATTTTTACAATAACTACTGCTACTACTACTGCTACTACTGCTACTACAACTGCTATTGCTACTATTATTGCTGCGACTACAACTACTACTGCATTTGCCACTATTGCTAATACTACTACTACTACTATGTCTTCCCCTAGAACTACTACTGCTAAACTACTACTGCTACTACTAATACTACTACTGCTACTACTACTAATATGACTACTATGACTAATAATACTACTACTAATGTTGCTACAATGACTACTATATTTGTCGCTGCTACTACTACAACTACTGCTAGATCATTGCTACTACTACTACTACTATTAGTACTACTACTACTACTACTTCTACTACTTCTACTACTTCTATTGCTACTACTACCACCACTATTACTACTAATACTATTGCTACATCTACTAATACTACTATTGCTACAACTGTTAGTACTGCTACTACTACCAGTACTGCTGCTAGTACTCCTGCTATCGCTGCTACTGCTACTTTTGCTACTGCTACTGCTACTACTACAATAACTACTACTACTACTAGTTCTATTACTGTAGCTACTATTATTGTTGCAGCTACTACAATTGAAGCTACTACTACTACATCTACAACTATTGCTACAACTACTGCTACTACTGCTAATACTACTGCTACTACTGGTACTACTACTTCTACTGTTAGTGCTACTACTTCTAATACTACTACTACTACTACTGCTGCTGCTGCTACTACTACTACTACTACTATTACTACTACTACTGCCACTACTACTGCAACTTCTCCTACTACTACTACTACTACTACTGCTACTACTACTTCCACTAGTATTACTATTATCACTACTGCTACTACCATTGGCAAGACTACTACTACTGCTACTGCTATGAATGCCATTATGATTACTACTACTGGTACAACTGCATCTACTACTGTTGGTATGACTACCATTACTACTATTGTTACTTCTACTACAACTGCTACTACTATTACTACTGCTAATTTTGCTGCAGCTGTTTTTATAGCTACAACTACTACTACTCCTACAAGTGCTACAACTGCTGTTGCTGCTACTAACACTGCTACTATTACTCTTTCTACTACTAGCACTGCCACTACTACTACTACTACCGCTAGTTATACTACTACCATCACTAATGTTGCTGCTGCTGCTACTAATGTTGCAAATACTACTACTAAAACTGCTAGGACTACCACTGATTCTTCTACTACTATTACTACTATTGCTTCGACTGCTACTGCATCTACTACTGCTACTACAACTGTTGCATCTACTACCACTTGCACCAGTACAATAGCTACTACTTATGCTGCTACTACTACTGCTACTACAGTGTTGCTCCTACTACTACTACTACTACCACCACTACTATTACAACTATTATTGCTACTACTACTAGCAATACTACTACCGACACTAATACAGCTGCTGTTGTTGCTGCTGCAACTACTACTACTACAACTGCTACGACTGCTACGACTATGACTACAACTACTACCACCACTGCAACTTCTACTACTACTGTTACTACTACAACTGTTGCTATTACTCCTACCACTACTATTTTTGCAACTATTAGTGTTGCTGCTACTACTACTACTACTACTGCTACTATTACAGCCATAGCTGCAACTGCTACTACAAATGCTACGACTACTACTATTACTTTTACTACAACAGTAACTACTACTACTACTATTACTTCACTGCTACTACTATTGCTGTTGCAACGACTGCTACTTCTACTACTACTTCTACTACACTCCTACTACTTCTACTACTGCTACTATATAGCAACTGCTTCTACAACAACTATTACTATTACTTTTGCTACTTCTGCTGTAACTACCACTACAACTACTGCTATTACCATGACAACAATGACTACTACCGCTAATACAACTACAACTATTTCAACAATAATAACTATTACTATGTTTGCAACAATACCAAGTACTACTACCTCTCCTACTACTATTACTCCCGCTACTACTATTCCTACTACTACTGCTGCTGCTACAACTACTTCTACTACTATTATCGCTACAATGACTGCTAATATTACTAATGCTACTACTATTACAACTATTGCTACTACTACTACCACTACTGCCACTACTGCTGCTACTACAACTGCTACTTCTTCTACCACTATTTTGACTGCTACTACTACTACTTGTACAACAACCCCTATTATTGTTGTTACTACTGCTACTACTCCTGCTACTATTGCAACTAATACAACAACTACTACCACTACTATTGAGGCTGCTACTACTACTACTACTACTACTAGTACTACTACTACTACTACTAATGCTACTACTTCTACTACTACCACAACTAGAGCTAATACTACTACTACTCCAGCTACTGCTACAACTATTGCTTCTACTAGTGCTACTACTACCCCTATGGCTACCACTTCTACAATAACTACTACTGCTACTATTGCTACTGCTATAACTACTAATAAAACTATTGCCACTATAGCTCTTATTACTACTACTACTACCACTATAGCTACTACTATGGCTACCGCTTCTGTTACTGCTACAACTACTACTGCTGCTACTTCTACTACTACTACTGCTACTACTGCTACTACTACTACTACTACTACTACTGCTAGTGCTACAACTACTGCTACTACTACTGCCACTACTGCAATTACTACTACTACTACCACTAGTACTACTACCACTGTTGCTACCGCTGCTACGACTACTACTACTACTACTACAACTGCAACTGCTACTACTGCTACTGCTGCTGCTACTGCTACAACTAATACTGTAACTGCTACTAATACTGCAACTACAACTATTGCTACTACCACTGCAACTACTGCTACAACTTTTGCTACTTCTACCTCTAATGCTGCTGCTACTACTAGTAATACAACAACTCCTACTGCTACTGCTGCTCCTTCTAATGCGGTTACTGTTGCTTCTATTATTGTTGCTACTGCTGCTCCTACAACTACTACTACTACTACTACTTCGTCTACGACTACAACTACTGCTACTACTACTTCTACTACTATGATTACTTTTGTTACTATAACTACTACTGCTGTTATTACTACTACTACTTCTACTACTACTACTACTACTACCACTACTACTACTACTACTACTACTACTACTACTACTACTATTATGACTACTACTACTATGACTACTACTACTACAACAACTACTACTAATGTTACTACTACTGCTGCTGCTACTGCTATTACTACTACTTGTATTACTATAATAATAACTACTACTACTTCTACTATGATTGTTACTAATATTATTGCTATAACTATAACAACAACTACTACTATTACTACAAGAACTACTACTGCGGCTAGCACAACAACAACTACTCTTGCTGCGACTACTACTTCTACCAGTACTATTACTACTAATACTACTACTGCTACTAATAATAAGATAACTCCTACTACCACCTCTGCTACTACTACTGCTGTTGCTGCTGCTACTACAACTACTACCTCTGCTACTACTGTTGCTATTAATACTACTACTACTGCAACTACTGCACCTATACAGCTACTGCTTCTACAAATACTACTATTACTGCTACTACTACAACTACTACTATTGCTACTACTACTACTACTACTAGTACTACTAATGCTACTGTTGCTTCTACAGCTACTACTTCTGCTACTACTACTTCAACTTCTCAAATAATAACAAATTCTGCTACTAACAATGCTTATACCACTACTACAACTACTATTACAGCTACTGCTACTACTGCACCTCCTACTGCTACTGCAACTACTATTTTTGTTACTACTGCTAATACTACTCCTGCTACTACTACCACTACTATTAATGTGTCTACTACTACTTCTACTACTACCACAACTAGTACTACTACTATTACTACTCGTTTAACTACTACTACTTCTACTCATACTGCTGCTATTGCTACTACTGCTACAACTACTACAACTACTACTGCTACTACTGATACTGCTGTAACTGCTGCAACAAGAATTACTACTATGACTAGTACAACTACTACTACTTCTACTACTACTAATTCAACTACCACTACTACTACTAATACTACTATTATTAATGTTGCTACTACTATTACAACTACTACTTCCACTGCTATAACTACTTACATTTCCTACTACAACTACTTCTGCTAATAGTATTGCTACTACTATTGCTACAGCTACAATGACTACAACTACTGCTGCTACTGCTACAACTATGACTGCTACTGCTACCACTACTACGACTGTGACTACTACTACTACTACTACTACTTTTATTACTACTACTACAACATCTACAACTACCACTCCTACTTCTACTACCAATTCTACAGCTTGACCAACTACTACTACAACCACTGCTACTACTAGTACAACAACTACAATTTCTACTACTACAGCTTCTACCACTATGACTACTACTGTTGCTATAGTTACTACTACTTCTACTACTTTGACTATGACAACAATAATCGCTACAATGACAACTGCAACTTGTACTATTACTGCAACTACTACTACTTCTACGATTGCTACTATGACTACTAATACTACTATTTCTACAACACTACTACTACTACTGCTACTATGGCTCCTACTGCTGCTGTTACTACTGTTTCAGCTATTAGTACTACTACAACTACTACTCCTGCTACTGATAGGGATACTTCTACAACCCCGAGTACTACTGCTCCTACTACTATAAGTACAACTACTACTGCGACAACCATTGTTACTACTACAATTTCTGCTACTACTACTACTACTACTACTACTACTACCACAACTACTACTACTGCTGCTACTACTACTACCACCACCACCACTACTACTACAGCTGCTGTAGCTACTACTACTACTACTTCCACTACTATTACTACTACTACTACTTCAACTACTACTACTACTACTCCTAATACACTTACTATAAATACTAATATTACATTACTAATATTACTATTACTGCTATTATTATTACTACAACTCTTATTACTACTGCCACTACGACTACAACAACAACAACAACAACTACTACTACTACTACTAGTATTACAACTACCACACCTACTACTACTACTACTACTACCACCACCACCACCACCACTACTACTACTGCTGCTGCTACTACTACTACTACTACCACTCCCACTACTACTACTTCTACTACTACTCCTACTACTATTCCTACTATTTCTACTACTACCCCTATTACTACTCCTACTATTTCTACTAGTACCCCTACTACTACTACTCGAACTACTATGACAATGACAACTACTACTATTACTAATATTACTATAACTACTACTATAACAACAACAACTACTTCTATTACTACTACTATTACTACTACACCTACTACTGTCGCTACTGTTGCTACAAACACTACTATTCCTACTACTAATCTTAGTACTACTAGTACTCTTACTACAACTACAGCTACTACCACTGCTGCTGCTTCTACTGCTACTATTGTTTCTACAACCACTACTATTGTTGTAGCAACAGCTACTACTACTACAACTACTGCTATTACTGCTACTACTACAACAACTGCTGCTGCTGCTACTATTGCTAATACTACTACTACTATGACTTCTCCTCCTACTACTACTACTGCCACTACTACTACTACTATTATTGTTACTAGTACTACTGCTCATACGACTGCTGCTACTACTACTATCACAATAACTCCTACTTCTACTACTACTACTACCATTGCTACAAATAGTACTGCTACTACTACTTTTGCTACTACTGCTGCTACAACCACTACTACTATTGTTGCTACTTTTGCTATTGCTATAATAACTACTATTACTACTGCTACTACAATAACAACTACTACTGCTACTACTGCTACTGCTACTACTTCTGTTACTGCAACTACCACTATTGCTACTGCTATTATTGCTACTACTATTGCTTCTACTACTACTGCTACTGCAACTACTAAAGCTACTACTACTGCTATTACGACTGCCACTTCTATTGCTCCTATTGCTCCTATTGCTACTTCTTCTGCTACTACTATTATGACTACTACTGCTACTGCAACTACTACAACTACTTCTACTACTCCTACTACTATGACTACCACTACTCCTACTACCACTAATACAATAACTTTGCCCACTACTACTACTATGACTACTTCCACTACTATTACCATTACTACCATTACTACTTCCACCACTAGCAATACTATTAGTAGTGGCAGTAGTAGTAGTCATTGTAGTAGTTACAGTAGCATAGTACTAGTAGCAGTAATAGTAGTAGTAGTGGTAGTAATAGTAGTAGTAGATGTTGGAGTAGTAGTAGCAATAGCAGTAGTAGAAGTAGGAGTACTAGTAGTAGCGATAGGGGTAGTAATAGTAGCAATAATAGTAGTAGTAGTGGTAGCAATAGTAGCTACAGTGGAAGTAGTTATTATTGTAGCAGTAGTAGTATTAGTAGAAGTAGGAGCAGTAGCAATAGTAGCAAAAGTAGTTGTAGCAGTAGCAATAGGGATAGCGGTAGTAGTTGCTATTGTAGTAGTAGTAGTAGTAGAAGTAGTAGGAGAAGTTATAGTAGTCGTTGTGATTATTATTATTATTGTGATAGTAGTTATTGTAGTAGTAGTAGAATTAGTAGTACTAGTACTAGCAACAGCAGAAGAAGTAGTAGTAGTAGTAGTCTAAATAGTAGTAGTAATAGTTGTAGTAGTAGTTGTAGTAGTAGTAGTAGTAGTACTAGGAGTAGCAGTACTAGTAGTAATAGTAGTAGCAATAGAAGTAGTACTAGTAGTAGTATTATCAGTAGTTGCAGCAGCAGTAGTAAAAGAAGTAGTAGTAGCAACAACAACAGAAGCAGTGGTAGTAGTGGTTGTTGTTGCAGTCGTAGTAGCAGTAGTAGCTGTAGTAGCTATAGCAGTAGTAGCAATAGTAGCAGTTGTAGTAGTAGTAGTACTACTAGTAGTAGTTCTTGTAGTATTAGTAGTAGTAGTGGAAGCAATAGTCATTTATGTAGTACTAGTAGAGGTAGTACTAGTAGCATTAGAGTAGTAGTAGTAGTAGTAGTTGCTGTTGTTGCTATTGTTGTTGCACTAGTAGTAGCAATAGCTATAGTAGTAAAAGTATAAGTTTTTGTACTAGTAGTGTTAGTAGAAGTAGTAGTAGTTATTATTATTGTTGTTTTTGTAGTAGTAGTAGTGGTCATAGTAGTAGAGGTAGCAGAAGTAGTAATAGTGTTAATAGTATTAGTAGTAGGAGGAGTAGGAGTAGTAGAAGTAGTATTAGCCGTAGAAGTAGCAGTAGTAGTAGTAGCAGTTGCAGTAGTAGTACGCATAGGAGTAGTAGTTGAAGTAGTAGTAGTATTCGTAGTAGTAGTAGAAATAGTAGTAGTAGTAGCAGTAGTAGTAGTATTAGTATGAGTAGTTGTTGCAGTAGTAGTAGAAGTAGTCGTAGTAGTATTAGTTATAGTAATAGTCATAGTTGCAGGAGCAGTAGTAGTAGTAGTAGTAGTTGTAGTAGTAGTAGTAGTTGAGGTAGTGGTAGTTGTAGTAGTAGTAGTAGTAGTAGTAGAAGTAGAAGTAGCCGTAGTAGTAGCGGTAGCAGTAATGTAGTCATAGTAGTAGTCATAGTAGAAGTAGTGATAGTAGTAACGGTAGTAGCTGTAGCAGCCTTTGTAGTAGTAGCAGCAGCAGCAGTAGTAGTCATCGTAATAGCAATAGTAGTAGTAGTAGTAATTATAGTTGTCGTAGCAGTAGTAGCATTAGTAGCAGTTATAGCAACTGTAGCAGTGGTAGTAGCTATAGTAGTAGTAGTACTAGCAGTAGTGGTAGTCGGAGAAGCAATAGTGTTGTATTAGTAGCAGCATTAGGAGTAATTGTAGTAGTAGTAGTTATTGTAGCAATAGCAGCATTAGTAGAAGCAGTAGCAATAGCAAAAGTAGCAGAAGTAGTTATAGCAATAGGATTAGCGGTAAGGGTAGTAGTAGCTATAGTAGTTGTCATAGTAGTAGAAGTAGTAGGAGAAGTAATAGTAGTAGTAGGAGGATGAGTAGAAGTAGTAGTTGTTGTTGTTGTTATGGCAGTAGTAGTAGTGGTAGTAATGGACGTAGTAGTAGTAGTAGTAGTAGTAGTTGTAGTAATATTTGTAGTAGTGTCAGTAGTAGTAGTAGTAGTAGTAGTAGTAGTAGTAGTAGTAGTAGATGTTGTTGTTGTTGTAGTAGTAGTACTCATAATAGTATTGCTAGTAGATGTCGTAGTTGTTTTAGTAGTATTGTAGTAGTGGAAGTAGTAGTAGTAGCAGCAGTAGTAGTTGTGGTAGTAGTAGTAGTAGTCATAGCTGTAGTAGTAGTAGCATGGGTAGCAGCAGCAGTAGTATTAGTAGTTGTAGTAATCATGGTCATAGTAGCAGTAGCAGTAGTATAGTAGTCGTAGTTGCAGTAGTAGTAATACTGCTAGTAGTACTACTACTAGTAGTAGAAGTAGAAGTAATTGTATTAGTAGTAGGAGTAGGAGTGGGAAAAGGAGCAGTAGTAGGAGCAATAGTAGGAGTAGCTGTAGTAGTAGTAGTAGCAACAGTAGTAGTAGTAGTAGTCATTGTAGTAGTAATAATATTGGCAAAAGTAGTAGTAGGAATAGTAGTAGGTGTAGGAGTTATAGTTGTATTAGTTGTAGGTGGAGTAATGGTAGTATTAGTAGTAGTAGTTGGAGTAGGAGGAGTTGTAATCGTATTAGTAGAATTATTAGTAGTAGTAGTAGTAGAAGTAGTAGTAGGAATAGCACAAGGAGTTGTAGTATTAAGAGTAGTAGTAGCAGAAGAAGTAGTAGTAGTTACAGTGGGAGTAGTAGTAGTTGTAGGAGGAGTAGTAGTAGTACGAGTAGGAATATTACAAGTAATAGTTGTCGTAGAAGTAGTAGTAGCAACAGTAGCAGTACTAGTAGTAGTACAAGTAGGAGTAGTAGTTGAAGTAGTAGCAATAGTAGTAGTAGTAGTAGTAATAGTAGTCGCAACAGCTGTAGTAGTAGTAATATTAGTAGGAGTAGTAGTAGAAGCAGCAGGAGTAGTTGCAGTAGTAGTAGTAGTAGTATTAGTTATAGTAATAATCATAATTGTAGGAGAAGAAGTAGTACTAGTAGTAGTTATTGTAGTAGTAGTTGAGGCAGTAGTAGTCATAGTTGTAGTTGTAGTTGTAGAAGTAGAAGTAGTCATAGTAGTAGTAATAGCTATAATGTAGTAATAGTAGTAGTCATTATAGAAGTAGTGATAGCAGTTGTAGTAGTTCTAGGACTAGTAGTACTAGTAGTAGTACTAGTAGTAGCAGAAGTAGTCATAGTAGCATTAGTAGTAGTAGTAGTAGTAGTAGCAGTAGTAGTAGGAGCAGTTGTAGTGGTAGTAGTAGGAGTGGTAGTAGCAGCAGTTATAACGTTAGCCATTATTGTACTAGTAGTAGTTTTTGTTGTTGTTGTTGTTGTTTTTGGAGCTGTAGTCATATTGGCAGTGGGACTAGTAGTAGTAGTACTAGTAGTAGTAGTAGTAGATGTAGTAGTACTAGCGATAATAATAGTAGTAGAAGTAGTAGTAGTAGTGGTAGTAGTAGTAGTAGTAGTGGTAGTAATAGTGGTAGTAGTAGGAGGAGTAGTAGTAGTAGCAGTAGTAGCTGCCGCAACAGCAACAACAGTAGCAGCAGCAGCAGCAGTAGCAGTAGTCGTACTAGTAGAAGCATTAGCAGTAGCAGTAGTCGAAGTACTAGCATTAATAGTAGTATTAGAAGTAATAGTAGTAGTAGCTATTGTTGTAATAGTAATAGTAGTAGTATTAGCAGTAGTAGTAATAGAAATAGCAGTAGTAGTAGTAGTAGTAGTAGTCGTTGCAGTAGTAGTGGTTGTTGGAGTAGGAGTAGTAGTAGTAGTAACAGGAGTAGTAGTTGTTATTGTTGTTGTTGTAGTTGTAGTAGTTCGAGTAGTTATTGTTGGGGTAGGGGTAGTAGTAGTAGTAGGATTATTAGTAGCAATGGGTGTTCGCATAGCTATAGTAGTGGTCATAGTAGTAGTAGTAGTAGGACTAGCAGTAGTAGTAATGGGAGTAGGGGTAAGAATAGTAGGAGTAGTAGAGGTAGTAATAGCAGCAATAGCAGGGGTAGTAGTAGTAGCAATTGTAGCAGTAGTAGAAGTAGTAGTAGTTGCAGTAGTAGTTGTTGTTGTTGTAGTAGTAGCAGTTCTAGTGGTAGTTATTGGAGTAGTTGTGGTAGTAGCAGTAATAGTAACAGGAGCAATAGTGGTAGTAGCAATTGCAGAAGTAGTAGTAACACTAGTAATAGGTGTTGTAGTTGTAGTAGTAGTACTAGTAGTAGTAGGATTAGCAGTAGTAGTAATATTAGAATTAGTAGTTGTAGTAGTAATAGTAGTAGTATTAGTAGAAGTCGTTGCAGTGAAAGTAGTAGTTGTAGTAGTAGTATTATTACTAGTAGTAGTAGCAACAGTAGTAGTAAATTTTCTGTTAGCAGCAATAGCAGCAGTAGTTGTAGTAGTAGTATTATTACTAGTAGTAGTAGCAGCAGTAGTAGTAAATTTCGTGTTAGCAACAATAACAGCAGTAGTTGTAGTAGTAGTAGTAGTATAGTAGTAGTAGTAGTCACAGTTCGAGTTGGAGTAGGAGTAGTAGTAGCAGTAGTAGTAGTAGTATTAGGAGTTGCAGTAGTAGGAGTGGTAGGAGTAGCAGTCGTAAGAGTAGTAGTAGGAATAGTAGTCAAAATAGTAGTAGAAGTAGTAGTAGTTCTTATTTTAGTAGTAGTAGTAGCAGCAGTAGTAGTAATAGTAGTAGTTGTTGCAGCAGTCATGGTGGTAGTAGCAGCAGCAACGACAGTATCAGCAGTCATATTCGTTATAGTGGCAGGAATAGTACTAAGAGCAGGAGTACTAGTAGCAGTAGTAGGAGAAGCAGAAGTAGTTGTAGTAGTAACAGTTTTAGTAGTAGTACTCGTAGTAGTAGTACTAGTAATAGTTGTTGTTGTAGTTGTAGTGATTATAGTAGTTTTAGTTGCAAGAGTAGCAATAGGAGTTTCAGTAGTGGCAATATTAGTAGTAATAGTAGTAGTATTAATAGTAGTAGTGGTAATAGTAGCAGTAGTAGTAGTAGTAATGGTAGCAGTAGTAGTAGTAGTAGTAGTAGTAGTAGTAGTAGTAGTAGTAGTAGTCATCGTCGTCGTAGTAGTAGTAGTAGTAGTAGTAACAATAATAATAGTTGGAGTTGGAGTTGGAGTAGGAGTAGGGGTACTTGTAGTAGTGGTACTAGTAGTAGTAATAGCAGTAGTAATAGTAGTGGAACTACTAGTAGCAGTAGTAGTTGTTGTTGTTGTTGCTATTGTAGTAGTAGCAGTCATACAAGTTGGTGTCAGAGTAGTAGTAGCAGTAGGAGTTGGAGTAGGAGTAATAGCAGTAGTGCTAGGAGTAGCAGCAGCAACAGTAGTATTAGCAATAGCTGGAGTTGTTGCATTAGTAGTAGGAGTTGTAGTTGTAGCAGTATAGTAGTAGTAGTAGTGGTTGCATTAATTGTTGCAGCAGCAGTAGTAGTAGTAGTAGTGGTTGCACTAGTTGTTGCAACAGCAGTAGTAGTAGTAGAAGTAGCAGTCGTAGCAGTAGTGGCAGTGATAGTAGTAGAACTAGTTGTAGTAGTAGCGTTAGTAGTAGTAGTAGCTATTGCAGTAGTAGTAGCATTAGTAGTAGTAGCAGGAATAGGAGTAGTAGTAGGAGTAATAGTAGAAGCAGTTGTAGCTGTAGTGGTAGTAGTTGCGGCAATTGTAATAGTTGAAGGAGTAGCAGCAGTTGTAGCACTAGTAGTAGTGGTAGTAGTAGGAGTAGTAGTGATGGTACAAGCCATAGTAGTGGTACTTGTTGTTGTTGTTGTAGTATTAGTAGAAGTGGTAGTTATTGTTGTACTTGTAGTGAAAGCACTAGTAGTAGTTGTAGCAGAAGTAGTAGTAGCAGTAGTAGAAGGTCTAGTAGTAGTAGTGGTAGTAGTCGTAGTAGTCGTAGTTGTAGCTGCAACAGCAGTAGTAGTAGTAGCAGTCGAAGTAATAGTAGTAATGGTAGTCGTAGTAGTAGTAGTAGTAGCAATACTCATACTAGAAGTAATGGAAGTAGTAGGAGTAGTAGTGGTAGTAGCAGTAGCAGTAGTTGTAGTAGAAGCTGTGGTAGCAGTTGCAGTAGAAGTTATAGTTGTAGTAGTTGTAGTAGTTGTTGGAGTTGTTGTAGTAGCAGTGGTAACATTGGATGGTGTAGGAGCAGTAGTAGCAGTAACAGAAGTAGTAGCAGCAGCAGTAGTAGTTGTTGCAGTGGGAGCTGTCGCTGCAGTAGTACTGGTAGTAGCAGTTGCAGTGGTAGTAGTAGTTGTAACAGTAGGTGAAGTAATAGTAGTAGTAGTAGTAACAAAAGTAGTAGCATTAGTACTATTAGCAGGAGCAGCAGTAGCAGCAACAGTAGTAGTAGTGGAAGTAGTAGTCGTTGTAGTATTAGTAGTAGCAGAAGTAGTAGTAGTAGCAGTAGCAGCAGTAGTAGTAATAGGAGTGTAGTAGTAGTAGAAGTAGTAGGAGTTGCAATCAGAGAAGGTATTGGAGTGTTAGGATTAGTAGGAAGTAGGTGTTGTAGAAGTAGTAGGAGTAGTAGTAGTAGTAGTAGTAGCAATAGGAGTTGGAGTTTGCGTAATCATAGTAGGAGTAGTAGTAGCAATAGGAGTTGGAGTAGGAGTAGTAGTAGCCATACCAGTAGGAGTAGTAGTAGTAGTAGGAGTAGGAGTAGGAGTTGTAGTAGTAGTGGCAATAGTAGTAGCAGGAGTAGCAAGAGTAGTAGTAGTAGTAGGAGTAGTAGTAGTAGTAGTAGTAGTAGTAGCAGCAGTAGCAGTAGTAGTAGTCGTAGTAGTAGTAGTGGTAGTAGCGGTAGTAGTAGTGGTAGTAGCGGTAGTAGTGGTAGTAGTAGTAGTACCAATAGTAGTAGTAGTAGTGGTAGTAGTAGTAGTAATTTTACTAGTAGTGGTAGTAGTAGTATTAGCAGTAGTAGTAGTATTAGTAGTAATAGCAGTAATAGTAGTAGCAATAGTGTTCGAACATGAAGTAAGGGTAGTAGTGGGAGTTGTAGTAGTTGGAGTAGGGGTAGTAGTATTAGTAGTAGGAGGAGGAGTAATAGGAGTTGGAGTAGGAGTAGTAGTAGGTCTAGTAGTAGTAGTTCGAGTAGAAGTTGCTGTACGAGTTGGAGGAAGTGTAGTAGAAGTAGAAGAAGTAGTAGTAGAACTAGTAGTGGAAGTAGTTGGAGTTGGTGTAGGAGTAGGACTAGTACTACTACTACTGCAATAACTACTACTACTACTACTACTGTAGCTACTACAACTACTAGTAGTAGTACTAGTACTAGTACTACTACTACTACTACTACTACTACTACTACTACTACTTCTACTACAACTACTAGTATTGCTATTGTTACTACTGCAGCTACCACAACAACAACAACTACTACTACTACTACTATTACGACGGCTAGTACTACTACTACTACTACTACCACCACCACCCCTACTACTACTATTACAACTACTATTGCAACAACAACTACTAACACTACTGTTGCTACTACTACTTGTACTAACACACCTATTACTACTAATGTCACTACTACTACTACAGCTATTACTCATATTACTACTACTATTGCTACAAGTACTTCTACTACTGTTACTACTAATACTACAACAAATACTGCTACCACTACTACTACTCTTATTACTACCATTACTTCTGCTACTAAAATGACTACCGCTACTGCTACTACCACTAGTTCTACTACTATTGCTGCTACTCCTACTACTACTACTACTACGACTACCACTACTACTGCTACAACAACTACTACTACGACAACTGCTACAACTATTACTACAACTACTACTACTACTGCTACTACTACTACTACTACAATTGCCATAATGACTACTAATACTACTACTATAGCTACTACTATGACTACTGCTACTATAACAACAGCTACTGCTACTACTGATGTCACTACTACTTCTATTACTTCGACTACTACTACTACTACTACTACTACTACTACCACTACTACTAATGCTAATACAACTGCTACTTCTACTGCGACTATTATTAGTATTACTGCTACTATTGCTACTGCTACTGCAACTACTATTGCTACTATTACTACTGCTACTACTGCTGGTACTACCAATACAATGACCACTACAACTGCTAGTCCTATTACTACCCTAACTATAGAAAGTACTACTACTACTACTGCTTCTGCTACAACTACTGCTACTACTGCTATTATCGCTACTTCTGGTAGTATGACTACTATAGCTCATACTGCTATTGTTGCTACTACTGCTATAACTACGATTACTACTACTGTTACTACTACTTCTAAATTTCTACTGCTACTACTTTTACTACTACTACTACTACTACAACAACAATTACTACTACTACTACCACCAATGCGGCTGCTGTTACTACTATTCTTGACTTCTCCAACAACTACGACGACTACTACTACTACTACTACTAATACTACTACTTCTATTACTGCTACAACTACAACTATTGCTCCTTTTGCGAATGGCACTACTACTGCTGCAACTACTATAATTACTGCTGTTGCTGCTACTACCGCTTCTACTACTACTTTTGCTGCCACTATTACAGGTAATACAGGTACTGGTAACTGCTACTACAACTGCTACTGGTAATATAGATTCTTCTACTATTACTACTGCTACTATTTCTCCTACTGCTACTGCTTCAATTTCTAGTGATAGTCCTACTACGAATACCCCAGCTACTACTACTACTAGAACCACTACTGCTACGACAACTGCTACTACTACTGCTACTGGTAATATGGCTTCTTCTACTATTACTACTGCTACTATTTCTCCTACTGCTACTGCTTCAATTACTAGTTATACTCCTACTACGAATACCCCAGGTACTACTACTACTACAACCACTACTACTACTACTAATACTCCTACTACTTCTGCTACTAGAACTACTTTTACTCCTACTACCACTACAATTACTTCTCCTACAACAACTATAGCTCCAATGATTATTACTTCTCCTACTGCTCCTACTACTACTACTACTTCTACCACCACCACCACTAATACTACAGCTACTACAGTTGCTATTACTACTTCCGCTACTACTTCTACTCCTACTACTACTACTTCTGCTACGACCACTACAATTACAACTACTACTCCTACTACTACTACTTCTGCTACTATAGCTGCTACTACTTCTGCTACTAATGCTACTACTACTACTACGATTACTACTTCTACTACTAATTTTGCTACTATAGCTACTACTACTACTACTATTGCTAAAACTACTATTACTAATACTACTACTACAACAACAACAACAACAACAACAACTACTACTACTACTACTACTACGACTACTACTACAACCAGTCTGACATTTACTATTTCTTCTACCACTGCTACTACTATTGCCACTACTACTATTGTTGCTACAACTACAACTATGGCTATTTTTGCTACTATAGCTACAACAACAACTACTGCTGCTACCCCTTATACTACTACTTCTCTCACTACTGCTACTATTACTCCTCCTTGTACTACTTGTACTACAACCACTACCGCTACTACTGATACTCCAACTACTACTGCTACCACTACAACTTCTACTTCCATAGCGGCTACTACAGCTATCACTCATGCTTCTACGACTACTGCTGCTACTACTTCTACTGCTGCTACGACTGCTATGACTACTATAACTACTACTACTATTACTACCACTGCTACTACTATAGCTTCTACTACTGCTATGGCTACTACTACTACTACTACTACTACTATTACTACTGCTAGTACTACTACTACCACTACAACTACAACTACTACTACTGCTATTACTACTAATACCACTGCTATTACTACCACTACAACTACTAATAGTAGCACTACTACTACCATAGCTATGACTACCACTACAACTACTGCTACCACTATAACTACTACTGATGCTGCTACTACTACTACTACTACTGGTGCTATCGCTACAACTTCTACTGCTGCTACTACTACAACTACTGTTCCAACTGCTACTACTACAATTATTACTACTAATGCTACAACTACTGCTGCTATTACTACTACTAATGCTACTTCTATGACTATTACTTCTACTACAATGACTACTATTATAACAACTACTTCTACGACCACTACTTCTGCTACTACTATTACTACTACTACAATAACTACAACTACAATGACTCCTGCTTTAACTGCTACTGTCGCTACAAGAACAACAAGTACTACTACTATGACTACTACTACTACTGCTACTGCTGCAGCTACAATTACTATAACTACTACTATGACTACTGCTATTGCTACTACTACTACTAATCCTGCTGCTACTACTACTATTGCTACTATTGCTACTACTAATACTAATACTGCTACTACTACTACTACTACTATGGCTGCTGCTATTACTATTACTTCTTCTGCTACTACTACTACTTCTGCAACAACTATACTATTATTGTTGCCACTACTACTACTATTACTATGACTACTATTACTACTACTACAACTGCTACTACTACTACTACAACAATTACTGCTACTACTACTACAGCAACGACGATTGTTACTACTACTACTACTCCTTCAACAATTACTTCTTCTACTATTACTACAACTATAACTATTACTACTACTGCTACCACCACTATAGCTACTACTACTTCTACAACGACAATGACTACTACTATTATTACCACTACTACCACTAACTACTATTATTACTACTACTACTACCACTTCTAATACTATTTTTACTACTACTACTACTTTTGCAACTACCACTACTGCTGCTACTACTGCTACTAGTTCTATTACAACAACTACAAATACTACTACTACTATCACTACTGCAACTATTACTACAGCTACTACTACTGCTGCTACTACTATTACTATTACTACTCCTGCTACTAGTACTACTAGTTATGCTGCTGCTACTACTACTGCTTCTAGTACAACTACTACTAGTACTATAGCTACTACTTTTTGCCACTTCTATTATTACTGCTACTACTACTACTACTAACACAACTAGCGCTACTACTACTACTACTACCACCACTACATTTGCAACTACAACTGTTGCTGGCGCTGCTGCTTGTACTACCGCTACTTATAGTAATACTACTACCTCCACTAATGCTATAGCTTTTGCTGTTGTTGCAACTACTACTACTACAACTATTGTGGCTACGACTACCGATACTATTGCTACTTCTTCTCCAATGACTCCTGTAGCTGTCACAACAGCTACTACTAGCCCTACTGTAACTACTACTATTCTTACAATTACTACTACTACTACTATTACTGCAGCTACTACTACTACTCTAGCTGCTGATGCTTCTACTACCAAAACTACTGCTGCCACTACTACTACTACCACTTGTACTACTATTACTACTACTACTATTATTGCTGCTGCTGTTGCTGCTAGATCTACTACCACTACTACCACTACTACTTCTCCGCCTACTACTACTACTATAACTGCTACTATAACTCATACTTTTGCTGCTAGTACTACTACTAATAGTACTATTGCTATGGCTATAGTTGCTACTACTACTGCTGCTGAAGCTATAATGGCTACAACTGCTAATACTGCTACTGTTGCTTCTGGTACTACTACTACTACTAGTACTATGACTACAACTACAAAGGCTACTAGTACTACTACTATTAGTACTGCGGCTACTACAACTATGATTATTACTACTGCTATTGCTACTACTACTACTACTACTACATCTACTACCACAACAACAACAATTACTACTACTAATGCTACTACTACTATTACTACTAATGCTACTACTACTACTACTACTACTACTACTACTACTACTACTACTACTACTACTACTACTACTACTACTACTACTACTACTACTACTACTACTACTACTATTACTGTTGCTACTGCTACTACTACTACAACAACAACTACTACTGCTGCTGTGACTACAACCATTACTACTACTACAACAACTACTACTACAACTACTGCTACTAAGACTACCACTAATACTACTATTGCTGCTGCTCCTACTACTACTACTACTAATACTACTCCTCCTCCTCCTCCTCCTACTACTACTACTACTAATGTTATTGCTACTGTTCCAACTACTATTCTTAAAACTTCTGCTACAGCTGCTACAACTACTACAACAACGAGGACTACGGCAACTACTTCTGCTAGCTCTACTATCGTGACTACTTCTGCTACTGCTATTGTACTACTACTATGACTCCTTCAACCATTATAGCTACTACTATTACCAATATAACAACTACCGCTACTACTACTACTGCTGCTAGTACTAGTACAAATATTACTACTGTTGCTGCTACTACTACTTTTGCTGCTACTACAACAACAACAACTACTACTACTACTACTTCTGCTACTACTACTACTACTGCTACTACTACTACTACTACTTACTGCCACTGCTACTATTACTAATGCTACTACTACTACTGCTACTACTACTACCACTACTACTACCACTACTACTACTGCTCCTACTCTACTACTACTGCTCATTCTTCTACTACTACTACTACTACTACTATTACTACTACTACTACTACTACTACTACTACTACTACTACTACTACTACTACTACTACTACTACTACTACTACTACTACTACTACTACTACTACTACTACTACTAGTAGAAGTACTAGTAGCAGCAGTAGTAGTAGTATTTGTAGTCATAGTAGTTGCATAAGTAATGCCGGTAGTAGTAGTAGAAGGAGCAATAGTAGCAATAGTAGTAGTAATAGCAGTTGTAGCAGTTGTAGCAACACTAGTAGTATGACTAGAAGTAGTAATAGTTAAAGTAGTAGTAGTAGTAGTAGTAGTAGTATTATTAGCAGTAGTAGTAGAAGTAGTTGTAGCAGCAGTAGTTGTTATTGTATTAGCAGTAGTTGGAGAAGTAATGGCAGTAGTAGTTGTAGTAGCAGTCATTGGAAAAGTAGTAGTAGTAGCGATAGCTGTAGATGCAGTAGTCCTAGTCATAGTAGCAAAAGTAGTTGTAGTAGCGACAGTAGTAGTAAATATTGTTGTAGCAGTAGTAGAGGTTGTAGTAGTAGTAGTGGCAATAGGAGTGGTTGTAACAGTAGCTGCAGCAGCAATCGTGGTAGTCCTAGTAGGAGTAGCAATTGTTACTATGGGAAAAGTAGTAGTAGAAGTAATTGTTGTAGTATTTCTTATTGTTGTAGTAGTAGTAGTAGTCATAGTTATAGTAGTAATAGTAGTAGTAGCAGTAGTGGTAATAGTGATAATAATGGTAGTAGTTATAGTAGTAGCAGAAGTTGCAATAGTAGTCATAGTAGTGGTTGTAGTTATTGTATCTGCTATAATACTAGCAGTTGTAGCAGTAACAGTAGTAGAAGAAGCTATTGTACTAATAGTAGTAGTAGTGGAATTGATAGCAGTACTACCAGTAGTCCAAGAAGTGGTAGTTGTAGCAGAAAAAATAATAGTAGCAGTAGTAGTGGAAGTAGTAGCAGTAGTAGCAGTAGTAGAAGTAGTAGCAGCAATAGTAGTAGCAGTATAGTTGTAGTAATATTAGTAGTAGTGGAAGTGATAGCAGTAGTAACAATAATAGTAGTTATCGTAGTAGTCGTAGGAGCAGTAGTAGTAGTGGTAGTAGTAGTAGTAGTAGAAGTAGTAGTAGTAGTAGTAGAAGTAGTAGCATTAATAGCCGCAATAGAAGTAGTAGTAGTAGTAGGAGTAGTAGTACCCATAGTAGTAGTAGTTGCAACAACAGCAACAGTAGGAATAGTAGTAGGAGTAATAGTAGTAGTAGTAGTACTAGCTAAAGTAGTAGTAGAAGTAGTAGCAACAATAGTAGTCGTAGAAGTAGTAGTAGTCATAGTAGTAGTAGCAACAGTAGTTTTTGTAGCAGTACCAGTTATTGTAGTAGTAGTAGTAGTAGAAGTAGTAGTTGTACAAGTAGTACTAGAAGTAGTAGTAGTAGAACTAGTAGTTGTAGTACTAGTAGAAGTCAAAGTAGTAGTAGTAAAATTAGTAGTGCTAATAATAGAAGTTATAGTAGTAGTAGTAGCATCACGTTTATGAACCGAAGTACTTGTAGTAGTAGAGATAATAAAAGTAGTAGTAGTAGTAGGAGTAGTAGTAGTGATAGTAGTGTTAGCAGTAGTAGTAGCAGCAGTAGTAATAACAACAGTAGTAATAGCTTTTGCAGTAGTAACAGTAGAAGTTGGAGAACTAGTTGCATTAGTAGTATAGTAGTAGTAGTTGCAGCAGTTGTAGTAGTAGTAATAATAGTACTTGTAGTAATAATAGTAGTAGTAGTAGTAATAGTAGTAGTAGTAATAGTAGCAATAATAGTAGCAGTAGTAGTAATAGAATTACTAGTAGTGGTTATAGTAGCAGCAGTAGTAGTTGTAGTAGTAGCAGTAGTAGTAGAGGTTGTAGCAACAATAGTAGTAGTAGTTGGAGTAGCATTATGTGCAGCAACCGATATAGTGGTAGTAGTTGCAGCAATAATAGAAGTAGTAGCAGGAATTTGAATAGTAGTAGTACTTGTAGCAGTAGCAGTAGTAGTAACAGCAGCCACAGTAATTGCTTTAGTAGTAGTAATAGTAGTAGTTGCAGCAACAGTAGTAGTTGTACTTATAGTAATAACAGTGGTTGTTGTAATAGTAAAAAAAGTAGTAGTAATAGTAGTAGTAGTACTAATAGTAATAGGAATAGTAGTAACAGTTGTAGTAGAAGCAGTAGCAGTAGTGGTAGCAGCAGTAGTACTAGTTGTAGTTGTAGTAATAGTAGTACTAGTAGTAGTAGTAGTAGTAGTAGTAGTACTAATATTAGTAGTAGTAGTTGTTGTTGTAGTAGTAGTAGTAGTAGTAGTAGTAGAAGTAGAAGTAGAAGTAGAAGTAGTAGTAGTAACTATAGCAGCAACAGCAATGGTAGTTGTAAGAGCAGCAGCAACAAAATTAATAGTAGTAGTAGCAGTAGTCATAGCAACTGTAGTTCTAGTAGCACTAGTGGTAGCGGCAGCAATAGCAGAATTGGTAGTGTTGTAGTAGTTGTAGTAGTAGTAGCAATAGAAGCAGTAGAAGCAATAGTAGTAGTAGTTGTAGTAGTAGTAGTAGCAGTAGCAGTAGTAGTAGTAGTAGTAGTTGTAGCATAATCAATTGTAGCAGAAGTAGCAGTAGTTGTAGCAGTAGTAATAAGAATAATTGTAGTAGTAGTAGAAGTAATAGTAGCAGTCGTAGTAGTGGTAGCAGTAGCAATAGTAGTAGCAATGATAGTAGAAGTAGTCATAGTCATTGTAGCAGTAGTAGAGTAGTTGTAATAGTAGTAGTAGTAGCAGTACTATTAGCAGAAGTAGTAGCAGTAGCAGTAGTAGTATTAGTAGTAGTAGTAGCAGTAGTACTAGTAGTAGTAGTCATAGTAGTAACAGTAGTAGTAGTATTAGTAGGAGTAGCAGTAGGAGTAGTATTAGTAGGAGTGGCAGTAGTAGTAGCAGCCGTAGTTGTTATTGTTGGTGTAGTGGTAGTTGCAGTAGAAGCGGTAGTTGTAGCAATAGCTTTTTTAGCAGTAGTAGCAGTAGCAGCTATATGAGTAGTAGTCGTGGTAAAAGTAGTAGTAGCAGCACTTGTATTATCAGTAGTGGTATTGGCAAAAGTAGCTGCAATAGTAGCAATAGTAGTAGCTATAGCAGTAGAAGTAGTAGCAGTAGTAATAGCAGTAGTAGTAATGGCAGTAGTAGTAATAGTAGTAGCGATAGCTATAGCAGTAATAGTAGCAGCAGTAGGATTAGAAGTTGCTATAGCAGTAGTAGCAGCACTAGCAGTCGTAGAGGTGGTGGTGGTAGTAGTGGTAGTAGTAGTAGTAGTAGTAGTAGCAATAGGAATAGTTGTAGCGGTAGTAGTAGTATTAGCGACGGCTGTAATAATCGAAGAAGGAGCAGTAGTTGTTATTGTGGAAAAAGAAGTAGTAGTAGTAGTAGTAGTCGTAGTTGTAGTAGTAATAGTTGTGGTAGCAGTAGTAGTAGTAGTTGCATTAGTAGTAGCAGAAGTGGTAGTATTAGTTGTAGGAGTAGTAGCTATAGCATCAGTTGCTGTAGTGGCAGAAGTAGTAGTACTAATAGTAGTAGCAATTGAAGTAATTGCAATAGTACGAGTTGTAATAGTAGTGGTAGTTATAGCAAAAATTATAGTAGTAGTAGTTGTTATTGTAGTTGTTGTCGATGCGATAGCAGTATAGTTGCAGTAGTAGTAGTAGCCGTAGTAGAAATAGTAGAAGTAGGAGCACTAGTAGTAGGAGTAGCAGCAGTAGCAACAACAGTAGCAGTAGCAGTAGTAGCTGGTGTAGAAGCAGTAGTAGTAGCAGCAACAGTAGAAGTTGTGAGAGTAGTAGCAATATTAGTAGTAGTAGTAGCAGAGTAACAATAGCAGCAGGATTAGTAGTAGAGGTAGTAGTAGTAGTAGTAGTAGAAGTAGCAATAGTAGTAGCAATAGTAGTAGCATAAGTTGTAGTAGGAATAGTAGTTATAGTAGCTATAGTAGTAGTTGTAGTAGTAGAAGTAGTAGCAGCAATAGTAGTAGTCATAGCAGTCATAGTAGTAGTAGTTGCAGGAGTACTAGTAGTAGCAGCGGCTGCAGCAGTAGTAGTAGTAGTAATAGTAGTAGGAGTACTATTAGTTGCTGGAATAAGAGTAGTAGTTGTAGAAGTAGTTGCAACAGTAGTAGTACTAGTAGTAGTAGCAGTTGTAGTATTAGAAGTAATAGTAATGGCAATCCCAGTAGTTGTGGTAGTAGTGTAGTAGAAGTGTAGTAGTAGTAGCACTAGCAGTAGTAGTTGAGGTAGTAGTAGTAGTGGTAGTATTAGTTGTTGTAGTAGTAGTAGTTGTAGCACTAGTAGTAGTAATAGTAGTAGTAGCCGTAGATTTAGTTGCTGTAGTAATAGTAGTAGTGTTGTAATTGTGGTGAAGGTAGTAGTACTTTTTCTAATAGCAGCACTAGTAGTTGTTGTTGTTGTTTTCATAATGGTAACAAATAGAAGGAGTAGTAGTAGCAGCAAAGTGGTAGTTGTAATAGTAGTATTAGTTGTAGTAGTTGTAGCAGTAGTAATTGTAGTTGTAGTAGTGGTAGGAGTAGTGGTAGTAGAAATCAAAGCAGTATTAGGAGTAGCAGTTGAAGTTCTTGTAGTAGCAGTAGTAATTGTAGTAGTAGTAGTACTTGTAGTAGTAGTAATAGTAGTAGTAGTAATAGTAGTAGTAGTAGTAGTAAAAGTGCTAATAGTAGTAGCAGCAGCAACATTAGTAGTAGTAGTAGTAATACGAGTAGTAGTGGTAGTAGTAGGAGTAGTAGTAGGAGTAGAAATAGTAGTGGTAGTTTTCAAAGTAGAAGAAGGTGTCATAGAAGTAGTAATAGTAGTAACAATAGTAGCAGTAGCAGCACAGTAATAGCTATAATAATAGAGGAGTAGTAGTAAAAGAAGGAGCAGGAGTAGTAGTTGTAATAGTAGTAGTAGTTGTTGTTGTAGTTGCTCTTGTTGTTGTTGTAGTAGTAGTTGTAGCGGTAATAGTAGTAGTTTTAATAGTTCTAGTGGTAAGGAGTAGCAGCAGCAGCAGCAGCGATAGTAGTAGTAGTTCTTGTTGTTGTAGCAGTATTAGTAGCAGTTGTAGTAGCAGCAGTAGTGCTAGTAGTAGTTGTTATTGTTGTTGTTGTGGTAGTAGTAGTAGTAGCAGTAGTGTTAGTAGTAGTAGTTGAATTAGTAGTAGTAGTAGTAGTAGTAGTAGTAGGAGTTAGTTTAGGAGTGGAGTAGTAGTAGTATCAGGAGTAGTAGTAATTGTAATCGAAGTTGGTGTAGTAGTTGTAGGAGTAGTAGTAGGAGTAGCAATAGATGTAGTAGTTGTAGTTACAGTAATAGTAGAAGCTGTAGTAGTATTAGTAGTAGTAGTAATAGTAGTAATAGTACTAGTAGTTGTAGTGGTAGTAGTAGTACCAGTAGTAGTTGTTGTTATAGAAGTGGTAGTTGTAATAGTAGTAGTAGTTGTTGTAGTAGTAGCAGTAGTAATAGTTGCTGTAGTGGTAGTTGTAGTAGTATTATTAGTGGTAGTCGTAGGAGTAGTATTTCAAATAGCACCAGTAGTAGTAGTAGCAATACTTGTTGTTGTAGTAGGGGTAGTAGTAGTAGTAGTAGTAGCAACAGTAGTAGCAGTAATAATAACGGTAGTCGTAATTGTGGTAGGAGCCATAGTAAAAGTAGGAGAAGTAGTGGTAGTACTAGCAAAAGTAGTAGCAGTACCTGCAGATGTAGTTGCAGTAGTAGCAGTTGTAGCATTGGGAGAAGAAGTAGGTATAGTAGTAGTAGCAACAGTAGCAACAGTGGCAGCAGTAGCAATAGTATTAGCAGTAGCGGTAATAGTAGTAGTAGTAGTAGCAGCAGTAGGTGCAGCAACAACAGCAGTAGTAGTAGTAGAAGTAGTATTCGTAGCAAAAGTAGTAGTAGTAGTAGAAGCAATGTTCGTAGCAATAGTAATAGTAGTAGTAAGAGCAGTAGAGTAGCAATATGGTGATAGTATTTACAATAGTAGTAGCAGCAGTAGCAGAAGGAGTAGTACTAGTAGTAGTGCTAGTAACAATAGTAGTGGTGGTAGTCATCGTCGTCGTCGTAGTAGTAGTAGTAGTAGTAGTAGTAGCAGTAGCAGCAATAGCAGTAGCAGTAGTTATAGCAGTAGTAGTAGCGGCAGTAGTAGTGGTAGTAGTCATAGTAGAAGTTGTAGCGGTAGCAATAGTACCAGTTGTAGCAGCAGTAGTAGTACTTGGAGAACTTATAGTAGCAGCTGTAGTAGTAGAAGTAGTAGTTGTAGTATTAGCAGCAAAAACAGTAGCAGTACTAGTAGTAGTAGCCGTAATAGTAGAAGCAGTGCTACTAGTAGTAGTTGGAGCAACAATGGCATTATTATTATTATTAGTAGTAGTAGTGGTAGTTGTAGTAGTTGTTGCAATAACAATGGCCACAGTCATAGTACTGGTTTCTGTAGTAGCATTATTAGCAGAACTAGTAGTAGTAGCAATCTTAGTTATAGTTGTGGAAGTAGTAATAGTAGTAGTAGTATTAATACTAATACTAGTAGTAGCAACAATAGTATTAGTATGGGTAGTTGTAGTTGAACTAACAGAAGTAGTAGTAGTAGTAGCGTAGTAATAGTAGTAGTAGTAGTAGCAACAGTAGTAGTAGTAGTATTAGCAGCAGCAGCAGCAGCAGTAGCAGTAGTCGTAGTACAATAGTAGTAGTAGCAGCAGGAGTAGTAGCGGTAGTAGTCGCAATATTAGTATTGGTAGCACTAGTAGTAGCAACAGTAGTTAGAGTAGTTGTAGTAGTAGCAGTAGCAGTTGAAGCAATAGTAGTACTAGTAGTAGCAGTAGCAGTTGAAGTAGTAGTACTAGTAGCATTACCAAGGGTAGTAGTTGTAGCAGTTGTAGTAGCGGTAGTTGTACTAGTTATTGTTGTTATATTAGTAGTATTTGTTATTGTAGTAGCAATAGTGGCAACAATAGTGGTAGTAACAGTAGTAGGTGAAGTAGTAGCAGTAGTACTAGTAGAAGTAGTAGCAGAAGTACTCACTGTAGTAGTAGCTGTAGCAGTAGTTATAGCAATGGTAGCAGTAGAAGTAGTAGGAGCAGTAGTATTAATAGAAGCAGTAGCAACAACAGTAGCGACAGTAGTGGTAGTAGCAACAATAGTAGTAGTAGTTGTAGTAACAGTCATAGTAGTAGTAATAGTGGCAGTAGTAATAAGCGTATTAGTAGCACCAGGAGCAACAACAATAGTAGTAGTACTACTAGAACCGGTAGTATTAGTAATAGTAGTAGCAGTAATAGCAATACTAATAGTCGCAATAGCAGTTATAGTAGTCGCACTAGTAGTGGTAGTAGTAGTAGTAGTAGTAGTAGTAATTGCAACACTAGTAGTAATAGTAGTAGTTGTAAAACCAGTAGTAGTAGTAGCACTCAAAGTAGTAGTAATAATAGTAGTAGTAGTGGTAGTGGGAGTAGTAGTAGTGGTAGTGGTGGTGGTGGTGGTGGTAGTAGGTAGTAGTAGTAGTAGTAGTAGTAGTAGTAGTAGTAGTAGTAGTGAGTAGTAAGTAGTTGTGGGAGAAGCAGTCGAACAGAAGCAATAGAAGTAGTAGTTGCAATCAGCAACAGTAGTAGAGTAGTAGTAGTAGATAGTAGTAGTAGTACCAGTTGTCATAGCAATAGTAGCAAAAGCAGTAATTGGAGTAGTAGTAGTAGTAATAGGGGTAGTAGTAGCAATAGCAGTAGCGGTAGCAGTTGCAATAGTAGTAGTAGTAGTAGTAGCAATAGTAGTAGTAGTAGTAGTAGTAGTAGTAGTAGCAATTGTAGTAGAAGTAGCAACGACAGTAGTAATAGAAGTAGCAATAGTTTTAGTAGTAGCAGTAGTAGTAGAAATAGTAGTAGTATGAGTAGCAATAGAAGTAGTAGCAGAAGTCGCAGTAGTAGAAATTGTAGTAGTAGTATTAGTAGTAGCAGTAGTTGTGGTACTAGCAGTAGGGGGAGTTGAAGTAGTAGTAGTAGTAGGCGGAGGAGGAGGAGGAGGAGGAGGAGGAGGAGTACGAGTAGTGGCAGTAGTAGGAGTAGGAGTAGGAGTAGAAGTAGTAGTAGTAGCACAAGTAGGAGTAGGATTAGTAGTGCTAATAGTCGTTGCTGTAATGGTAGGAGTAGTAGTAGGAGTTGCAATTGTTGGAGTAGTGGTAGCAACATCAATAGTTGTTGTAGTCATAGTAGTAGTTGTAGTAATAGTAGTAGTAGTAGTAGAAGTAGTAGTTGGAATAGTAGTAGAAGCAGCAGTAGTAGTAGTAGTAGGAATAGTAATAGTCGTAGTAGTAGCGTAGTAGTAGTAGTAGTGGTGGTGGTGGTAGTAGAAGTAGTTGGAGTAGGAGTTGGAATAGTTATAGAAGTAGTAGTAGAGCAATAGTAGGAATAGTAGTAGTCGTAATAGTAGTACGAGTAGTAGTGGTAGTAAAGCAGTAATATTAGTGGTAGTAGTAGTAGTAGTCATAGCAGCAGTAGCAGTATTAGTAGTGGTAGGAGTAGTAGTAGTCATAGTAGTAGTAGTAGTAACAGCAGCAGTAGTAGTAGTACTTGGAGTAGTAGTAGTAGCTGTGGTAGAGGGAGTAATATTAGTCTTAGTAGTAGTGGTAGTATTAGTAGCAATAGTAGTAGCAGTAGTAGTAAAAGGAAAAGTAGTAATATTAGAAGTATCGGTAGTAGGAGAAGTAGAAGTAGAGGCAGTAGCTATAGTTGTAATAGCAGTATTTGTAGTACTAGTAGTAGTAGTAGTATCTGAAGTAGTAGCAGTAGGAGTCGCAGTAGTAGTAGTAATGGTAGTAGCATTAGTAGTAGTAGTAGTAGTGGTTGCAGTAGTAGCAATTTCAGCAGTAGTAGGAGTAGTAGTTGTTGTTGTAGAAGTAGTAGCAGTAGCTTTAGTTGTAGTAGTACTAGCCGTAACAACAACAATAGTAGGATAAGACGACGTAGTAGTAGTAGTTGTTGTTGTTGTAGGAGAAGTAGTTGTAGTTGTAGTAGTATTTGTAGTAGTATAACTAGTATTAGCAATTATAGTAGTTGTAGAATAAGTACTACTAGCAGTAGTAGTAGCAGTAGCTGTATAAGCAGCAGCAGCAGTAGTAGTAGTAATTATAGTAGTAGAAGTAATGGTAATAGTAGTAATAGCAGTTGTAGAAGTAATAGTAGTGGCAGTAGCAATTTCTGCATTAGTGGTAACAACAATAGAAGCAGTAGTCGTGGAAGTAGTAGCATTAGTAGCGGTAGTAGTGGAAGTAGTAGCAATAGTAGTAGTGGAAGTAGCAGTGATTCTAGTAGTAGTAGTAGTTGTAGTAGTAGTAGTAAGTAGTAGGAGCGGCACTAGAATTACCACTGCTCCTACTCCTACTTGTGCGACTACTACTACTATTCCTAGACCTACTACTACTACCACTTCTCCCACTCCTACTACTACTACTATGACTTCTGCTACTGCTACGATTATTACAACTTCTACCCCTATTCCTACTCTGCTACAGCTACTACCAGTCCTGCTCCTACAACCGCTACTCCTAATCATGCTATTGTTGTAGCTGCTACTACAACTTCTACTACTGCTGCTGCCACCTCTACTGCTTCTCCTACTATTACTACTACTACTACTACAAGTCTTAGTACTACTAGTTTTACTACGACTACCACTACTACTACTTCTACTTCTACTACTGCAACTACTACTAATACGAACACTTACTACTACTTTACTGCTTCTACTACTACTTCTACTTCTACTACTACAACAACTACTAATACAAATATTTACTACTACACTACTGCTTCTACTACTCCTTCTACTCCTAATACTAATACAATTACAACAACTTCTATGACTACTGCTACTGCTACTACAACTACTACTACTCCTGCAACCATTACAATTACTACTACTACTACCATTACTGCCACTACTACTACTACTACAACTACTACTCCTACTTCTACTCCTACTACTGCTACAACTACTAGTCCAACAGCTATTACTCCTTGTACAACTACTACAGCTGCTACTACTACTAATATATCTACTAATACTAATTTATTACTACTGCTGCTACGGCTGTTTTTACATCTGCTACTACAACAACAAAACCTACTATTACTAATACTACTATAACTACTACTACTACAACTATTCCTCCTATTGCAACTGCTACTACTACTACTACAACTTCTACTACTACTACAACTACAACACCTACAAGTACTCTTACTACTACTGCTACAGCTTCTACAACCACAACTCCTTCCCCTACTTCTTCCTCTACTACCACTACTCCTCCTCCTATTATAACCACTACTAGTAGTACTATTACTACGACAACAACTACTGCTGCTGTTACTACTACTACTTTGACTACTCCTCCTCCTACTGGTACTACTACTACTATTACTACTACTACCACTAATAGTACTACTAATACTACAACTATTCCTACTTCGACTTCGACTACTACTACTACTATGACTACTGTTGCTGCTTCTCCTCCTCCTCCTCCTACTACTACTACTACTACTACTACTACTACTACTACTACTACTACTACTACTATTATTTCTACTATTACTTCTACTGCTGCTACTACAACAACTACTGCTACTACTACGACGGCTACTGCTACCACTAATACTCCGACTACTACACCTACTACTACTACTACAACAACTGCTCCTACCACTACTACTACCACTATCGCCATTACTACTACTACTACCACTACAACAACTACTACAACAACAACTACTACTACTACTATTACTACTTCTACTACTACTACCTCTACTACTCCTACAACAACTACTAGTACTACAACAACAACTACTACTAGCGCTACTACTGCTCCTACTATAACTACTATCACTAAAACTACAACCACAAGTACGACTACTACTCCAACTGCTACTACTACTCCTACTCCATCTCCTACTTCTACTCCAACTCCTACAACTACTACGACTATTACCAATACTACAACTACTTCCACTGCTACTAGTACTACAACTACTACTACTACTACTAATAATAATCCTACTATTACTACTACTACTGCTACAAGTACTACAACTACTCCTATTACTACTATTGCTCCTGCTACAACTACTACTACAATTGCTAGTACCACTCATACTATTACATCTACTTCTACTACAGCTGCTACAAAAAATACTACTACGACTATGAATGCCACTACTACTATTGCTACTACTATTGCTGGTACGGGTACTACTACTACTAACACTACTACTAGTACTGCTACTACCATAACCTCTCCCACTACTACAATTGCTACTCCTACTGCAACTGCTCTTACTATTGCTACTACTGCTACAACTACTACAGCTGCGGCTACTACTGCTGCTATTGTTGCTGCTGCTGCTGCTACTACTACTGCTACTACTACTACTACTACTACAACTATTACTATAGCTATTGCTACCTCTACTATTTCCCCTCCAACTACTACTACAACCACTACTACTACTACAACTACTACTACAACTTCTACTACTACTACCACTACTACTACGAGTACTACTACAACTACTCCTGCTACTAATGCAATTAACATAACAACTAGTACTACAACTACTACTACTCCAACTAATGCTATGACTGCTACTACAACTACTACTATTTCTATTACTACCATTACAACTACTACTCGGATTTCTACCACTACTACTTCTACTACCACCACAACTACTACAACTTCTACTGCTGCTACTACTACTTCTACTTCTAGTACAACTTCCACTACTACTACTCCTTTTACAACAGCTACTATTTCTACTACTATTACTTCTACTACTACTACTACATTTCCTGCTCCAAATCCTACTACTACTACTTCTACTCCAACTACTACTACTATTCCTACGACTACTACTCCTACTATTACAACTACAGCTACTACTACTACTCCTACTACTACTAGTCCTACTACCACTACTACCCCAAATCCAACAACTACCACTTAGTTACTACTACTACTACTGATGCTGCTGCTAGTACTACTACTCCTACTACTACTACTAGTACCACTGCTACTAGTCCCACTCCTAATCCAACAAGTACTACTATGACTACTACTTGTACTACTACTGCTACTACTACTACTACTACTACTGCCAGTATTACTACTCCTACTACTAATCCTACTACTAGTTGCAGTCCTAATCCAACTAGTACTACTACTACTAGTTCTCCTACAATTACTACTACTACTACTACTCCTACTGCTATTGCTACCCTGACTACAACTAATACTACTCCTCCTACTAATCCTAATACACCTACTAGAACTGCTACTACGGCTACTATTGCTACAACAACTATTCTAACTACTACTACAACTCCTACTACCACTACTACTCATAACTCTCCTACTACTTCTACTACTACTACTACAGCTACTGCTCCTACTATTACTACTACTACTACTACTTTGACTACAATTGTGACTACTGCTACTACTACTGCTATTGGTACTACAACTACTACTCTGACTACTACTACTCTACTACTACTGCTGCTAGTACAACTACTACTCCTACTACTACTACTATACTACTACTACTCCTAATGCTACTATTGTGCCTACTCCAACTCATGTTGCTACTCCTGCTCCTACTACTACTACTACGACAATAACTACTGCTACTGCTACTACTACAAATGCAACTAATATTACAACTACTCCTGCTCCTACGATTACTTCTACCACTACAACAACTACTACCACTAATACTACAGCTACAACTGCTACTCCTACCACTGCAGCTACTGCTACTACTGCTACAACTACTCCTACTCCTACGACTGCCACTCCTACTCCCTCTATTGCTACTACTACTACTACTACTACTACTACTACTACTACTACTACTACTACTACTACTACTACTACTACTACTACTTCTACAACAATTTCTACTCAAACTCCTACTAATACTACTACTACTACCAATACTACTACTACTACTTCTGCTTGTACTACTATTACTACTCATCCTATTAATACTACTACTCCTATCACTACTACTTCTACAACTACACTCCTACTACTAGAATTACTACTACCGCAGAAACTATTACTTCTTGTGCTACTACTACTAGTAGTACTACTACCATGTCTACTACTACTTCTGCTGCTAGTCCTGCTACTGCTGCTGTTGTCACGGCTGCTGCTGCTGCTATGGCTACTGCAACTACTGCTGTTGCTACTACGCTGCTTCTATTACTGCTACTACTACTATTATAACTACTACCAATTCAACTACTTCTACTACTACTACTACAACTGCTACTGCTATTACTAGTATGACTACTACTGCTACTACTATAGCTATAACTATTGCGCCTACTACTACTACTACTACAACAATTACTACTTCTACAACTACTACTACTGCTGCTTCTACTACTACATAACTACTAGCACTATTATTACCACTAGTACTACTACTGCTACTTCTCCTACTGCAACTACTACAACTAAGACCAATACAACCACTACTAGTATTGCTACTACTTTGACTACAACCAATACAACTACAACTACTACAACAACAACAACAACTGCTGCTACTACTACTAGTGCTTTTGCTCCCACTACGACTACAACTACTCCAACTACTACTACAAATACTACTACAACTACTCCAACTACTACTACAAATACTACTACAACTACTACCAATAACACGACTACTACTCCAACTACTACTACTACTCCAACTCCAACTCCAACAGCTACTTAGACTCCTACTACTACTACTAGTACTACTACTCCAACACCTATTACCCCTACTACTACTCCTATATCGACTCCTACTTCTCCTGCAACTACTGCCAATACTACCCCCCTATAACTACTACCCCTACCATTGTTGTTACTGCTACTAATGCTACTACTACTGCTGCTACTCCTCCTACTACTACTACAATGACTCCTACTCCAACTCCTACAGCTGGTGCTACTACTACTACTATGACTACTATAACTACTACTAATACTACAACTGCAACTACTGCAACTGCTACTACTACTATTACTATTGTTGCTACTACTACTACTACTACTCCAATTACAACAACAACAACAACAACTACAACTAGTACTAGTACTACTAGTAGTACGATTACTACAACTACTACTGTTATTACTACTACTACTATTGTTACAGCTACTATCCCTACTACTAGTCTTACGACTAGTACTAGTACTACTTCTGCTACAACAACTACTGCTAATACTACTACTACTACTACTACTACAACAACAACTACTACTACTACTACTTGTACTACGACTACTACTATGCCTACTACTACTACTGCTGCTACACCTATTACTGCTACTCCGATGACTACAACTACCACTACTACCACTATTACTATTACTACTACTACTACAATTACTACTACTATTGCTACTGCTACTACTTTTGCTACTACTACTAGTACTACACCTACTACTACTGCTGCTGCTACTACTACTACTCTTACTACTACGGCTACTTCTACTACTACTGCTGTTGCTACTCCTACTACTACTCCTATTCCTAAATCTACTTCGATTAACTAATATTACTACTACTACTCCTACTCATACTCATACTACTACAACTACTTCTACTACTACTACTATTGCCACTACTCTTACTACTACTAGTCTTACTGCTATTACTGCTGCTGCTACTATTGCTACTAGTACTCTTACTACTAACACTTCTACTGATACAACTACTCCTACTAAACAAACTCCTATACCTACCACTATTACTACTACTACATCTACTACCACTACTATTATTACTACTACTAATACTACTAGTACTACTATTGCCGCTGCTCTTACTATTACTAGCACTCCTACATTACTACCACTGCTACTACTGCTATTACTACTACTATAATACTGCTACTACTACTACTACTCTAGCTACTACTACTGTTGCTGCTACTACTCTTATGACTACGACAACTTCTGCTAGCATGACTACTACCACTACAGCCATTGGTACTTCTACTAGTAGTACTACTACTATGCCTAATGCTCCTACTATTGTTGCTACTACTATGGTTGCTACTACTCCTACCACCACTACTACTACTACTAACACTACTACTACTTCTACTACAATAGCTACTCCTACTACTACTACTATTGCTCTACTACTACAACTACTACTACTACTACTACCACCACGACTTTTATAATGACAACTCTTACCACTACTACTAGTACCATAACTACAACTACTCCTACTACTACTACTATTATTACTACTACTACTACTACTATTACTAGTCCTACTACTACTGCTACTACTCCAACAGCCACTACTACAGCTACTACAACTTCTGCTACTGCTACTACCAGTTCTACAGCTACTACTACTGCTACTACTACAAGTACTCTTGCTACTACTACAACTACTACTACTACTGGTAATACCTCTACTACTATGCAACACTTACAACTACCACGGTGACTACTATTACTGCAACTACTACTACTACTACTAAAACTACTACCTCTACTACAACACTGCTCCACCTAATATTACAATAACTACTACTACTAGTACTACTACTACAACTACTAATAGTACTACAAATACTGCTACTACTACAACTACCACTACAACAACGGCTATCATAGCTTCAAATACTACTACTGCTACTACTCTTATTACTAGCACTACTACTATTACTACTACAAAAACTACTACTACAGCTACTACTACTACTACTAAAACTTCCCCTACTACTACTACTACAAATCCTACAACAATAACTACCACTACTACAAATCCTACGACAACAACAACTACTACTACTATTGCTACAACTATTTCTACTACTACTACTGCTGCTGCTGCTACTACTACTTCCACTTCTACTACTTTTGCAACTACTACTACTACTGCTGCTACTACTACTCCTACTGCTACTACTACTTCAACTACTACTTCTACTACTACTACTACTACAACAACAACAACAACTACCACCACTAATACTACTACTGCTGATCCTACAACAATAATAGCAACAACAACTACCACTCCTCCTCCTACTACCACAACTACAACTATTGCTACTACTACTACTACTACTACTACTACTACTACTACTACTACTACTACTACTACTTCTACTACTACTTCTACTACTACTACTACAACTATAGCTGCTACCACTGCAACTACTACTTCTACTACTACCACTACTACTACTACTGCTACTGTTACTTCATTTCTACTATAACTTCTACTACTAATACCACTACTTCTCCTACAACTACTACTATTACTACAAATAATACTACTACAAGTACTACGATAATGACTAAAACTACTCCTACCACTACCACTCCTACTCTTGCTACTACTATTAATACTAATATTGCCACTACTACTACTTCAACTACTACTACTACTACTACTGCCACTACTTCTGCTACTATGACTACTAGGACTACTACTATTACTCCAAATGCTACTTTTACTACTCCTACTGCTACTACTTCTACTACTGCTACAACTACTGCTACTACTACTACTACTAGTATGCTTACTACTATTACTACTACTACTACTGCAACTACCACTGCTCCTACTGCTATAGCTACTCCTACACCTACCCCTTTTACTACTACTACAACTACTACCACCATAATTACCACTTCTCTTAATATAATTACTACTACTATTACTACTCCTGCTGCTATTACTAGTACTACTACTATTACTATAACTACTTCCGCTACTACTACTACTGTTGCTACAGCTATAGCTACTATGACTACTATTGCTGCAACTCTTATGTCTATGACTACTACTGCTACCACTACTACTACCACTACAGCTACGCGTACTACTAGCACTACTGCTACTACTGTGACTACTATTACTACTACTATTTCTAATACTATTATTGCTACAAGGAGTAGTAGTAGTAGTAGTAGTAGTAGTAGTAGCAATAGTAGTAGTAGTGTTGTCTTAGTAGTAGTTGTAGTCATAGCAGTCGCAGCATCAACAGCAGTAGCAACAGCATCAACAGTAACAGCAGTAGTAGTAGTAGCAATAGTAGAAGTAATAGGAGTAGTAGTAGTAGAAATAGTTATACTTGTAGTTGTAGTGTAGTTGTAGTGTAGTTGTAGTGTAGTAGTAGTAGTAGTAGTAGAAGTAGTAGAGGTTTTAGTAGCAGTAGCAGTAGTAATAGTTGTTGTTGTTGTAGTAGTTACAGCAGAAGTAGTAGTAGTCATAGTCATAGTAGTAGTAGTAGCAAGAGTAGTAGTAGTAGTAGTTGTTGCACTTATAGTCATAGTAGTTACAGTAGTAGAAGTATTAGTTGTTGTTATTATTGTAGTACTAGCAGTAGTGGCACTAATAGCAAGAGAAGGAGGACGAGGAGGTACTAAATTACTACTACTATTACTACTCTTGCTGCTATTACTAGTACTACTACTATTACTATAACTACTTTCGCTACTACTACTACTGTTGCTACAGCTACAGCTATAGCTACTATGACTACTATTGTTGCAACTCTTATGTCTTTGACTACTACTGCTACCACTATTACTACCACTACAGCTACGGGTACTACTAGCACTATTGCTACTACTGTGACTACTGTTGTTACTACTATTTCTAATACTATTATTGCTACAAGGAGTAGTAGTAGTAGTAGTAGTAGTAGTAGTAGTAGTAGTAGTAGCAATAGTAGTAGTAGTGTTGTCTTAGTAGTAGTTGTAGTCATAGTAGTCGCAGCATCAACAGCAGTAGCAATAGCAGAAGCAGTAACAACAGCAGTAGTAGTAGCAATAGTAGTAGTAATAGTAGTAGTAGTAGAAATAGTTATACTTGTAGTTGTAGTGTAGTTGTAGTGTAGTAGTAGTAGTAGTAGAAGTAGTAGAGGTTTTAGTAGCAGCAGCAGTAGTAATAGTTGTTATTATTGTAGTAGTTGCAGCAGAAGTAGTAGTAGTCATAGTCATAGTAGTAGTAGTAGGAAGAGTAGTAGTAGCAGAAGTTGTTGCGCTTATAGTCATAGTAGTTACAGTAGTAGAAGTATTTGTTGTTGTTATTATTGTAGTACTAGCAGTAGTGGCACTAATAGCAAGAGAAGGAGGAGGAGGTGGTGCAGTACTAGTAGTAGCAGTGGTAGTAGTAGTAGTAGTTAAAGTAGTAGTATCCGTAGTAATAAGGGTAGTAGCTGTAGCAGTAATAGCAGTATTTGTAGTAGTAATAGTAGCAGCAATAGTAATAGTAGCAGTAGTAGTAGTTATAGTAGTAGTAGTTGTTGTTGTTATTGTTGTTGCAGCAAAAGTAGTTGGAGAAGAAGTAGTAGTAGTAGTAGTAGTCACCATAGTTATAGCAGTAGTGGTAGTTGCAGTAGTAGTATTAGTAGCACAGCAGCAATAGTAGTAGCAGTCTCAATAGTATTAGCAATAGTAGTAGCCGTCTCGAAAGTAGTAGTAGTAGCCATATTAGTAGCAACAATAGTAGGTGTAGCAGTTTTAGTAATTATAGTAGTAGGTGCTATAAAAGTAGCAATAGTATTAGTTGTACTAGAGTTGTAGTAGTAATTCTAGTAGTATTGCAGTGTAAGTCGTAGTACTAGTAGGTTTAGTACTAGTAGTAATAGGAGTAGCTATTTAAGTTGTAGTTGTAGTTGTAGTAGTTATTGCAGAAGTAGTAGTAGTAGAAGTGGTGGTAGTAGTAGTAACAGTATAGTAGTAGTAATCGGACTAGTAGTAGTAGTAGCAGTAGCAGCAGTAGTAGTCGTAGTAGTAGTAATAGTAGTAGTATTATTAGTACTAAGAGTAGTAGTTGTAGTAGTAGTAGGAATTGTAGTAGTCATAGTAGTAGTAAAGTAGTAGTAGCAGTAGTAGTAGAAATATTAGTGGTAGTAGTAGTAGTAGTAGCAGCAGCAGCCGTAGTAGTAGCAGCAATAGCAGTTGTACTAGTAGTAGTAGTATGAGTAGTCACAGTAGTTGTTATAGTAAGAGCAGCAATAGTAGTAGTTATTATAGAAGTTGAAGTAGTAGTTGTAATAGCAGCAGTAGCAACAGGAGTGTTAGGAGTAATAGTAGTAGCTGCAGTAGTAGTGTTACTATTAGTAGTAGGAATAGTCATAATAGCAGTAGGTGTAGGAGTAGGACTAGTAGTAGGAGTAGTAGTACGAGTTGGTATAGGAGTAAGAGTAGTAGTAAGAGTCATAGGAGTAGTAGTAGGAGTGGTAGTTGTTGTTGTTGTTGTTGTGTTTGTATTAGTAGTAGTAGTAGTAACAGTAGTAGTAGTTGAAGTAGTAGTTGCAGCATTAGTAGTAGTTATTGTTATTGTAATAGTAGTTGTAGTAGTAGAAGTTGCAGTAGGGGTAGTAGTAGTAGTAGGAGTGGTAGAAGTAGTCAAAGCTATAGTAGGAGTAGGAGTAGCAGTAGTAGTAGGAGTAGTTGGAGTAGTAGCAGTAGTAGGAGGAGTAGTAGTAGTAGCAGCAGCAGCAGTATCAGTAGTAGTAGTTGTAGCAACAGTAGTTGTAGTAGTTGTGGTAGTTGTATAAATCGTAGTAGTAGTAGGAGTAGTAGTAGTACTAATAGGACTAGTAGTAGTAGACATAGGAGTAGTATTTGTAGTAGTAGAAGTACTAGTAGTAGCAGCAGTAGTAATAACAGCAATAGTAGCTGAAGTAGTAGTGGTAGAAGTAGTAGTAGTAGTAGCAGCAGCAGTAGCAGTTGTTATAGTAGTAGTAGTCGTGGGAGTGTTTGCAGTAGTAGTATTAGTTCGATTAGTAGTAGTAGTAGTAATAGTACTAGGAGCAGTAGTAGTAGTTGGAGTTGTTGTAATAGTAGTAATGGTTGTAGTAGTTGTAGTAGTAGTTGGAGTGTAGTCATTATAGTTATAGTTCAAGTAGTAGCCGTATAAGTCGTAGTAGTGTTAGGAGTAGTAGTAGTAGTAGGACCGGTCATAGTAGTTGTAGTAGGAGTTGTTGTTGTGGTAATAGGAGTTATAGTAGTAGTACTAGTATCAACAGTAGTAGTAGTAGTAGTAGCAATAGCAGTAGTTTTAGTAATAGTAGCAACAATAGCACTAGAAGTAGTAGTAGCAGTAGTTGTTATAGTAGTAGTTATAGAAGTAGAAATAGTAGTAGGAGTAGCAATAGGCATTGGAGTTTGTGTAGTAGTAATAGTAGCAGTCGTAGCAGCAGTGGTTATTGTAGTAGTAGTAGGTGAAGTATTAGATGTGGTAGTTGCAGTAGTTGTAGGAGTAGTAGTATTAGTAGCAGTTATAGTATTAGTCATGGCAGTAGGAGTGCTAGTAGTTGTAATAGTAGTAATTACAGTAAGAGTTGTAGTAGTAGTAGCAGAAGGAGTAGTTGTACTAGTAGTAGTATTAGTAGTTTTAGTAGTAATATTAGTAGTTTTAGTAGTAGTAATAGTAGTAGCAGTTCTAGTAGTTATAGTTGTAGTAATAGTGCAATACTAGTAGTACCAGAAGCAGCAGCAGCAGTAGTACTTGTAGTAGTAATAGAAGTAGTAGTAGTAGTAGTAGAAGTAGTAGAAGGAGTAGTAGTAGTAGTCGGAGGAGTAATAGTAGCAGTAGTAGTAGCTGTACTTGGAGTAGTAGCAGTTGTAATAATAGTTTCAGAAAAGTGGTTGTATTTTTTACAATATAAGTAGTAGTACTTTTTCAGTATAGTCCTAGTAGTAATAGTAGTAGCTATTTCAGTTTTAATAGTAGTAGTAGTAGTCATAGCAGAAGTAGTATAGGTAGAAGTAGTAGTCGTAATTGTTTCAGTAGTTGTAGTTGTAGTAGTAGTAGTAGTAGTAGTAGTAGTAGTAGTAGTAGTAAGACTAGTTGTAGTAGTAGCAATAGCAACAGTAGTAGTCGTGGTACGAGTAGTTATAGTAGTCGTAGTAGAAGTTGTTGGAGTAGTGGTAGTGCTAGTAGTAGTAGTTGTAGTAGTAGTGTTATAACAGTAGCAGTAGTAGTAGTAATAGTCCTAGTAGTAGTAATAGTTGAAGTAGTAGTAGTCGTAGTACTTGTTGTTGTTGTAGTAGTAGTAGTAGTAGTAGTAGAAGTGATAGTAGTAGTACTAGTAGTAAAAGGACTAGTTGTAGCAATAGTAGTAGCCGTAACAGTAGCAGCAATAGAAGTCATAATAGTAGTAGTAGTAGGAGCAGTTTTTATAGTAGTAGACTTAGCAGCAGTATTAATAGTACTAGTAGTAGTGACAGTAGTAGCAGAAGTAGGCGTAACAGTAATAATAGTAGTTGTAGAAGTAGTTGTCATAGAAGTTATAGTAGTAGTTGTCGTAGTAGTAGTATTAGGGGTTGTAATTGGAGTAGTAGTAGTGGTGGTGGTGGTAATAGCAATTGTAGCAGTATTAGAGGTATTAGCAGTTGTCATAGGAGCAGTAGTGGTCGTAGTAGTAGTAGCACAAGTAGTAGTAGTAGAAATCAAAGTAGTAGTATTAGCAGAAGTAGTAGTAGTAGTTGTTATTGTAGTAGTCATAGTAGTAGTAGTTGTAGTAGTAACAGCAGCAACAACAAGAGTAGTAGTAGTACAGGCAGAAGTAGTTGCAGTAATATGAGAAGTGGTTGAAGTAGTAGTTTTTGTTGTAGTATAGATACTAGTAGCCATAGTAGTAGTAGTAGCAGTAGGAGTAGTTATCGTAGTAGAAGTAGTAGTGGTAGTAATAGTATTAGCTATGTTAAATATGGTAATACTAGTAGTACTAGTGGTAGTAGTAGCAAGAGAAGGAGGAGGAGGAGGAGGAGCAACAGTAGTAGAAGTAATAGCAGCAGTAGTAGTAGTAGTAGTAGTAGTAGTTATTGTTATTGTTGTAATAGAAGCTATAGCAATAGTAGTTTTAATATCAATATTAGTGGTAGCAGTAGCAGTAGTAGGAGTAGAAGTAGGAATAGTAGCAGTAGGAGTAGTAGTTGTAGTAGTAGTAGTAGTAGCAGCAGCAGCAGAAGATGTTGTAGTTGGAGTTTTAGTAGCAATAGTAGTAGCAGTAGGAGAGAGTACTAGTAGTAGCAGTATTCAAAGTAGTAGGAATAGCAGTAGTAGTAGTAGCAGCAATAGTAGCAGCAATAGTAGTAGAAGTAGTGGTAGTAGTAGTTGTCGTAGCAATAGTAGTTGGAGTAGTTGACGTAGAAGTCGTAGGAGTGTTAGGAGTAGTAGTAGTTGTAGGAGTACTAGAAGTAGTAGCCGTAGTAGCAGTAGTAGTTGTGGTAATAGGAGTTGCAGTAGTAGTGCTAGTAGAGACAGTAGTAGTTGTAATAGCAGCAGTAGCAGTAGTTTTAGTAATAGTAGCAGCAATAGTAGTCAAAGTAGTAGCAGCAGTTGTAGTTGTTGTAGTAGTAGTTGTAGCAGTAGAAGTAGTAGTAGGAGTAGTAGTAGGATTAGTTGTAGTAGTAGAAGTAGTATTAGTAGTAGAAGTGGTAGTAGTAGTAGTAGTGGTTGTAGTAGTAGTAGTAGTAGTATTAGTAGTTATTATAGGATTAGTAGTAGGAATAGGAGTAGTTGTAGATGTAGCTATAGTAGTAATAGTAGTAGTAGTAGTACTAGTATTAGTAGTGGTAATAATAGTAGTTGTTGGGGTAGTAAGAGTGCTAGTAGTAGTTGTTGTAGTAGTAGTGCAGTACTTGTCGTAGCAGCAGCAATAGCAGCAGCATCAACAATAGTAGCAACAGCAGTAGTAGTAATAGTAGTAATAGCAAGAGTAGTTGTAGTAGCAATAGACATAGTAGTAGTAGTAGTAGTAGTAGTAGTAGCTATACTAGTTGTAGTAGTTATTGTTGTTATTGTTGTTGTTGTAGTAGTAGTAGAACTAGAAGTAATAGTAGTAGCAATAGTTGTAGTAGTGTAGTAGTAGGAGTTGTAGTTGGAGTAGCAGCAGCGGCGGCGGCAATAGTAGTAGTAGTAGTAATAGTAGCAATAGTAGTAGTTATAGTAGTAGTGTAGTACTACTGTAGTAGTAGTAGCAGAAGTAGTAGTAGTGGAGGTTGTAGCAGTAGTTGTTGTAGCAGCATTAGTAGTTGTAGTAGTAGTAGTAGAAGTAGTAGTAGTTATTATTGATGTAGTCATAGTTGTTGCCGTAGTAATAGTAACAGAAGTAGTAGGAGTAGTAGTCGTAATTGTGGTAGTAGTAGCATAAGTAGTCGAAGTAACAGGCGAAGTAGAAGCAGTAGTACATGTTGTAGAAGCAGTGGTAGTAGTAGTAGTACTTGTAGTAGTACTAGCAGTAGTACTAGTAGTAATAGCAGGAGGAGGTGGAGGAGGAGGAGAAGTACTAGTAGTAGTCATAGTAGTAGCATTAGTTGTAGTAGAAGGGGTAGTAGAAGTAGTCTTAGTAGCAGTTGAAGTAGTAGTAGTAATAAGGGTAGTAGCAGTAATAGTAGTATTTGTAGTAGTAGTAGTAGTACAACTAGTATTAGTAGTAGCAGTAGTAGTAATAGTAGTAGTAGAAGAAGCAGCAGCAACATCGCAGTAGTAGTAGTAGTAGTAGCAAAAGTAGCATTATTGGTAGTAACAGTAGCAGTAGTAGTAGCAGTCTCAATAGGAGTAGTAGTAGTAGTGGAAGTTTCAATAGTAGTAGTAGTAGTAGCCGCATTAGTAGCAACAGTAGCAAGAGCAATCGCTGTAGTAGTAGTAGCAGCAGTAGTAGTAATAGTATTAGTAGGAGCTGTAATAGTAACAATAGTAGTAGTTGTACAAGTGGTACTAGCAGTTGTAGTAGCAGTAGTAGCGTTACTAGTACTAATAGTTGTAGTACTAGTAGTAATAGCAGTAGCTATTGCATTTGCAGTAGTTGTTGTAGTTGTCGTAGCGAAACTCGTAGTATTGGAAGTAGTTGTATGAATAGTAGTAGCCAATGTAGTGGTAGTAGTAGTACCAATAGTTGTAGTAGCAATAGGGCTAGTAGTAGCTATAGCTGTAGCAGCAATAGGGGATGTAGTAGTAGTAGTTGTCTTTGTAGGAGTAGTTATAGTAGTAGTAGCTGTAGCAGTAGCAGTAGTAGTAATGTTAGTAGTAGTAATAGTAGTAGTTGTTGGAGTAGTATTAATGCTAGTAGTAGTACTTTTAGTAGTAGTGTAGTAATAATAGCAGCAGTAGTATTAGTAGAGGCAGTAGTAGTCGTAGGAGTACTAGTAATATTAGTAGTAGCAGTAGTAGTAGTGGTAGCAGTTGTACTAGTAGTAAAAGGACTAGTTGTTGCAATAGTAGTAAGAATAGCAATAGCAGTCGTAGTAGTCGTAGTCATAGTAGTAGTAGAGTGAGTGGTACCAGTTAGTGGTAGTAAGAAAGTGGCAGTGTTTGGTCGTAAACAGATAGTAGATAGTAGTCGTAAGTAGTAGTAGTAGTAGCAGTCGTGTAGTAGTAGTAGTAGTAGTAGTAGTAGTAGTAGTAGTAGTAGTAGTAGTAGTAGTAGTGGCAATAGTAGTAGTTGTAGTTGTAGTAGCAGCAGCAGCAGAAGTAACAGTAGTAGTAGTGGTAGTAGTAGTTGTAGCAGTAGCAGTAGCAGCAGAAGTAGTACCAATAATAGGAGAAGTAGTAGAAGTAGTAGTTTTAGTAGTAGTAGAGGTAATGGTAGCTGCTGTAGTAGTAGTAGTTGCAGTAGTAGTAGTAGTAGTGGTAGTGATAGTAGTAGTAGCAGTGGTTATAGCAAACGTGTTAGCACTAGTAGTAGTAGTGGTAGTAGTAGCAGGAGGAAATGGGGGAGCAGTAGTAATAGTAGTAGTAGTAGTAGAAGTAGTAGTCTTAGTAGTTGATGTAGCAATAGTAGCAGGTGTAGTAGTAGTAGTTGTTGTTGTAGTAGAAGAAGAAGAAGAAGTAGTAGTAATAGAAGTACTATTAGAAATAGTAGTAGTAGTAGTCACTATAGTACAGATAGTACTCGTGTCAGTAGTTGTAGTAGTAGTTGCATTACTAATAGTAGTAGTGGTAATAGTAGCAATAGCAGCGGTAGTAGTTCTAGTAGCAGTATTAGTAGCAGTAGTAGGAGCTGTAGTAGAAATAATAGAAGTAGCAGTAGCAGTACCAACAACAATTGAAGTTGTATTAGTAGTATAGTAGTAGTGTAGTAGGAGTAGTAGAAGTAGCAGTGGTAGTATTAGGAGTAGTAGTTGTATCAGTAGTAGTAGCAAAAGCTGCAGCAGTAGTAGTAATAATAGTATTAGTGGTAGTAATGCTAGTAATAGTTGCAGAAGTTGTAGTTGTTCTAGTCATAGTAGTAGTAATATCAGTAGTAGCTGAGGTAGTAGTAGCAATAGCGGTAATAGTAGTAGTAGTACTAGTTGTGGCAGTAATAGGAGTAGCAGTTGAAATAGCACCAGTAGCAATAGTAGCAGTAGTTATTGCGGTCGTAGTGGTAGTGGTAGTAGTAGAAATAGCAGTGACAGCAAAAGTAGCAATAGTAATAATGACAGTACTCGTAGTAGTGGTAGTAGCAGTAGTAGTAGTAGGAGAAGTAGTAGTACCAGCAGAAGCAGTAGCAGTAGTAGCAGTTGTAGCAGTAGGAGAAGAGGTAGGTATAGTAGTAGGAGAAGTAGGTATAGTAGTAGTAGTAGCTGCAATGTTGGTAGTAGTAGCAGCAGTAGTAGTAGCAAAAATTGTAGTAGTAGTAATAGTAGTAGTAGTAGAAGCAGTATTAGTAGCAATATAATAGCAGTAATAGTTGCGGTAGAGTAGTATTATGGTGATAATAGTGGCAGTAGTTGCAGTAGCAGTAGTAGCCGCAGTAGTAGTAGTGGTGGTGGTGGTTGTGCTAGTAATAGTAGCTGTAGTAGTAGTAGTCATAGTAGTAGTAGCCGTAGTAGAAGTTCTAGTAGTAGCAATATTACCAGTAGTAGTAGTAGTAGTAGTAGTTGGAGAAGTAGTAGTAATAGCTGTACTAGCAAAAGTAGTAGCAGTAGTAGCAGTAGCAGCGGTGGTGGTAGTAGTAGTAGTTGTTGTTGTTGTTGTAGTAGTAGTGCTAGTAGTAGTTGTAGTAGACGTAGCAGTAGTAGCAGAAGTAGTAGCAGCAGCAGAAGTAGTTGTGGTTGAAGATGTATTAGTAGTAGCAGTATTAGTAGTAGTATTAATAGTAATACTAGTAGTTGGAGAGGTAGTATTAGTAGGAGTAACGGCAGTTGTAGTAACAAAGTAGTAGAAGTAGTAGCAATAGTAAGTGTAGTAGTAGTAGTAGCTGTTGTTGTTGTTGTTATTGTAGTGTTAGTAGTAGTAGTAACAGTAGTAGCGCAAGTAGTAGTAGTAGTAGTAGTAGTAGTAGCAATATTAGTTGCAGAAGAACTAGCAGTAGCCGTAGTAGCTATAGTAGCTGTAGTAGCATAGTAGCAGTTGAAGCAATAGTAGTAATAGCAGTTGTGGTAGTAATAGTAGTAGTACTTGTTGTATGAGTAGTATTTGTTATAGTAGCAGCAGTTGTGGCAATAGTAGTAGCTGTAATAGAAGTAGCAGTAGTACTACTAGTAGTAGTTGCAGAAGTAGGCGCACTAGTAATAGTAGTAGTTGTACTTGTAGTAGTGGTAGTAGTAGAAGTAGTAGGAGTACGAGTATTATTAGCAGTAGTAGGAACAACAATAGCAGTAGTAGTTGTAGTAGCAGTCCTTGTAGCAGTAACATTAGTAGTAGTTGTAGCCATAATAGTTGTTGCTGAAGAAATAACATTAGTAGGAGTAGTAGTGGCCGCTGTGGTAGCAGCAGTAGTAGTTGGAGTAATAGTAGTAGCAATAGTACCCGTAGTAATAGCCGCAATAGCAGCAGTAGCAACGACAGTAGTAGTAGTAGCAGCAGTAGTAGTAGCAATAGTAGTAGTAGTAGTGGTGGTAGTACTACTAGTAGTAGCAGCAGTAGTACTAGTTTTAATATTAGTAGTAGTAGTTGTTGTTGTTGTAATAGTGGTAGTAGTGGGAGTAGTAGAAGGCATATGTGTTGGGGAAGGAATACTAGTTGGAGTAGTAGTACTTGTAGTAGTAGGAGTAGGAGTAGTAACAGTAGCAGTTGTTCTTGTAGTAGGAGTAGAGATAGCGGTTGTATAGGTTATAGTATTAGTAGTAGGAGTAGTAGTAGTAGTAGTAGTAGTAGTAATAATAGCAGCAGGATTAGTAATCATAGTAATAGTAGTAGTAGTAGTAGCAGTCGTAGTAATATTTGCAGTAGTAGAAGTAGTAGTGTAAGTCGTAGTCGGAGTATTACTCATAGCGGTAGTAGTATAGTAGTAGCAACAATAATAATAGTAGCAGCAGCAGTAATAGTAACAGTAGTAGTAGTTGGAGCAATAGTAGCAGTAGTAGCAGTAGTAGCAGTAGTTGTAGCATAAGTAGTAGTAGTAGCAATAATTACAATATTAGTAGTAGTAATAGTAGGCGTAGTCGAAGTAGTAGCAGAAGTAGTAGTCGTACGAGTAGTAGTAGTAGTCGTTAGTAGCAAAAGTAGTAGTAGCAGTTGTAAAAGTTGTAGTAGTGGTAGATACCATACCGATAGTTGCAGTTGTAGTAGTAGCAGTAGGAGAAGTAATAGTAGTTGCAGCAGTAGCTATAGTAGTTGTTGTTGTAGTTGCAGAAGTAGAAGTAGTAGTACAAGTAACAGTTGTAGAAGCAATGGTAGCAGAAGTATTACTACTAATGGTACCATTTATTGCTATTGAATCAGCTATAGTGTTAGCAGTAGCCGCATTAGTAGTAGTAGCAGAACTAGTAGTTGTGAAAGTAGAAGTAGTAGTAGTAGTAATTGTAGTAGTACTGGCAAAACTTGTAGTAGTAGGAGAAGTAGTAATAGCAGTTGTAGCAGTACTAGTAGTATTACTAGTAGTGGCCATATTAGTAGCAGTGCTAGCAGTAGTAGTTGTTGTTGTAGCAATAGCAGTAGCAGCAATAGTAGTAGTAGTTTTAGTTGTAGTTGTAGCAGCAGCAATAGCAGTCATAGTAGTATTAGTAGTAGTAGTAGTAGAAGTGGGAGTAGCAGTATTAATAGTGGTGGTAGTAGTTGTTGTAGTAGTAGCGGAAGTAGTAGTAGTGATGGTGGTGGTGGTAGTGGTTGTAGTAATAGTCACAATAGTAGTTGTAGCCATACTAGTACCACTAGTAGTAGCTATAGTAGCAACAGTGGTAGTAGTAGGAGAAGAAGTAGTAGTAGTAGTAGTAGCAGCAGCAGCAGCAGCAGTAGTAGTAGAAGTAGTAGCAGCAATAGTAGTAGAAGAAGTAGTAGTAGTAGGAGCAGTTGTAGCAAAAGTAGTAATAGTAGCATGGGTTGTAGTAGTACTAGTTGTTGTTGTTGTAGCAGCAGCAGTTGTAGTAGTAGTACCAGTAGTGGCAGTAGCAGTAGCGGTAGCAGTGGTAGTAGTAGGAGAAGTAGTTGAAGTAGAAGTTGTTATAGCACAAGTTGCAGTAGTTGTAGTAGTAACAATACTAGCAGCAGTCACAGTAATAGTAGTTTCGGTAGTCGCAGCAGAAGTAGTTGCGAAAGTAGTAGTAGTAGTAGTAGTAGTAGCAATCATAGCATCAGTAGTGGTAGTAGAAGTAGTAGCAGATGTCATAGTGTTAGCAGCAGCTGAAGTAGTAGTAATAGTGGGTGTAGTAGCAGTAGTTGAAGTAGTTGTTGTAGTAGTAGGAGTAACAATTGTAGGAGTTGTATTATGAGTACTAATAGTTGTTGTAGTAGTTGGAGTATTAATAGTACCAGTTGAGGTAGTAGTAGTAGTAGTAGCGGTTTTTCTCATAGTAGCAGAAGAATCATTCATCATTGTAGCAGTAGCAGCAGTAGTACTAATAGTTGTATTAGTAGTAGCAACAGCAGTGCCAGAAGTAGTAGTAGTAGGACAAGTAGTAGTTGAAGCATTAGCAATTGTAGTAGTAGAAGTAGTGGTAGTTGCAGTAGTAGTAGTAGTAGTAGTCGTAGTAGCAGTAGTGTTAGTAGTTGTAGCAGTTGTAGTGGTTATAGTCGTAGCAGCCGCAGTAGGAGAAGTAGTAGTAGGAAAGGTAGTAGTGGTAGTAGTGGTGGTAGTAGTAGTAGCGGTAGTAGTTATAGTCATAGTAGGAGTTGCAGTAGTAGTTGAAGTATTTGTAGAAGTAGTAGTAGTAGTAGCTGTAGTAGTAGGAGAAGTAGTAGTAGTACGAGAAGTAGTAGTAGTAGTAGTAGTAGCAGTAGTAGTAGCAGAAGTAGTAAAAGGAGAAGTTGTATTTGAAGCGGTAGCAGTAGTATTGTAGAAGTAGCTTTTGTGACAGAAGTAGGATTACTTATTGTAGTAGTAGCAGTAGAAGTCGCAGTTGCAGTAGTTGTATCAGCAGAAATAGCTGTAGAGGTAATAGAAATTCTAGTAATAGTAGTAGAAGTACTTGTAGTAGTAGTAGTAGTAGTAGTAGTTGTTGTTGTTGTTGTTGTTGTTGTCGTTGTTGTAGTAGTAGTTGTTGTAGTTATAGTAGTAGTAGTAGTAGTACTAGTAGTGGTAGTTGCAATAGTAGCAAAAGTAGTGGTAGTAGTAGTATTAGTAGTAGTCCCTGTAGTAGAAGTGGTAGTAGTCTTAATATTAGTAGCAATAGTTGTACTAGCCGTAGTAGTAGTGGTAGTAGTAGTAGTAGCAATTATGGTAGCTAAAGTAGTTAAAGGCGAAGTTATCTTTGAAATTGTAGCAGTAGAAGTTGTAGAAGTAGTAGTAGTAGCACTAGTATAAGTTGCAGTAGTAGTTGTTGTTATAGTAGTAGCACTAGTAGTAGCAACAGTAGTAGTAGGAATAGTTGTAGTAGTAGCAGTAGTAGTAGTCGTAGAGGTTGTAGCGGTAGTAGTAGTAGAAGTAGTAGTAGTCATAGTAGTAGCAACAGATGTAGTGGTAGTCGTAATCATAGTAGTGGTAGTAGTTGCAGTAGTGGTGGTAATAGTAGTAGTAGTATTAGTGGTAGTAGAAGCAAAAGTGGTAGCAATAACACATGAAGTTAAAGTGGTCATTCTTCTTGTAGTAGCAGTAGTTGTAGTAGTAGAAAAAGTAGAAGTAGTAGTAGTATTAGTAGTAGTTGTAGTAGCATGAGGAGGAGGAGAACGAGGAGAAGTACTAGTAGTTGTAGTAGTAGCAGCAGCAGCAGCATATGTAGTAGTAGTAGTAGAAGAAGTTGAAGTAGTAGT
>RXID01021619.1:0-95000 GCA_005019695.1 Trichopus zeylanicus subsp. travancoricus
GTAGCAGTAGTAATAGTAGTTGAAGTAGTAGTAGTAATAGTTGTGGTAGTAGAAGCAGTGGTAGAAATATTAATAGTTGTAGTGGGAGTATTAGTAGTTTTAGTAGTAGTACTAGAAGTAGTAGTTGGAGTGCTAGGGGTAGAAGTAGAAGTAGTAGCAGTAATAGTAGCAATTCCAGTTATAGCGGTAGTAGTAGCAGATGCAGCAACAGTTGTAGTGTAGTAGCATTTGTAGCACTAGTAGTAGTTGTTGTTGTAGTACTAATAGTAGTAATATTAGCAATAGCAGCAGTAGTTTGAGAAGTAGTAGTAGTTGTTGTTGTAGTAACAATAGCAGGCATAACAGCAGCTATAGCAGCAGTAGTAGTAGAAGTAGTAGTAGTAGTAGGAGGAGGAGGAGGAGGAGGAGGAGGAGGAGTAGAAGCTGTAGTTGTAGCAGCAGCAGCAGCTGTAGTAGTAGTAGCAACTTTAGTAATTGCAGCAACTATAGCCGCAGCAACAGTAGTAGTAGTAGTAGAAGTAGTAGTAGTTGTAGTAGTACGAGTTGTTGTAGAAGTAACACTAATAGGATTGTTAGTAGCAGAGTATCAACAACACTAGTAGCAATAGTTGTAGAAGTAGTAGTAGTAGTAGTTTTTGTAGCAGAAGTAGCAGAAGAAGCAGTAGTAGTAGTATTAGTGGTAGTTGTAGTACCAGCGGTGGCGGCAGAAATAGTAGAAGTAATAGTAGTAGAAGTAGAAGTAGTAGTAGTAGCGACAATAGTGCTAGTAGTAGCAACAGTGGTGGTGGTAGTAGCAGTAGTTGTTGCAGTAGTAGCAGTACAAGAAGCTGTAGCAACAATAGTAGCACTACTAGTGGTAGAAGTATTAGTAGTAGTTGTAATAGTAACAGCAGTAGCAGTAGTGGCAGTAGTAGTAGTAGTAGTAGTAGTAGTCGTAACAATACTAGTAGCTGTAGTAGTAGTAGTAGAAGTAGTAGCAGCAGTAGTAGCAGCAATAGTAGTAGAACCAATGGCAGTTGTAGTAGCAGCAGTAGTTGTAGGAGTAGCAGCAACAGTTGTAGAACTAGTAGTAGCAGTAGTAGGAGTAGAAGTAGTAGTAGTACGAGGAGGAGGAGTAGTAGTTATAGTAGTAATAGTAGTAGAAGTAGAAGTAGTAGTGGTTGTAGTAGTAGTAGGTGCAACAGCAGAAGCTACTGCAACAACAACAATAGTAGTAGTAGAAGTAGTTATAGTAGTAGTAGTAGTATTTGGAGGAGGAGGAGGAGGAGGAGGAGCAGCAGCAACAATAGTAGTAGTTCAAGTAGTTGTAGGAGTAGCAATAGCAGCAACAACAGTAGCAACAGTAGTAGTAGTAGTGGTGGTATTAGTAGTAGTAGCGATTATAGTAGCAGTAGTAGCATCAACGGCAGCAATAGTAGTAGAAGATATAATTATAGCGGTGGTAGCAATAGTTGTAGCAGTAGTAGTAGCAGCAGTAGCAATAGTAGTAATTGTAGTAGTAGTAATAGGCGAAGTCGTAGTAGCAGTAGTAGTAGTAGTTGTTGTTGTTGTAGTAGCAGTAGTAGCAACAGTTGTAATAGTATCAGTAGTAGTAGTATGAAAAGTCGTAGTAGTAGTAGTAGAAGTAGCCTAGTAGTGGTAGTAGTAGCAGCAGTAGCAATAGTTGTAGTAGAAGGAGTACTAGAAGTTGTTGTAGTAGTTGTAGTAGTAGTGGTTGTTGTTGTTGTTGTTGCTGTAGTAGTAGTAGTAGCAGTTATAGAAGTTGTAGAAGTTGTTATTGTTGTGGTTGTAGGAATATCAAGAGTAGTAGTAGTTATTGTAGTAGTAGTAGTTGTAGGAATAGCAGCAGCTGCCACAGCAGTAGCAGAAGTTGTGGTGGTAGTAGTAGTAGTAGTGGTACAAGTAGGAGGAGGAGGAGGAGTAGTAGTAGTAGTAGCAGCAACAACAATAATAGCAGTAGTAGTAGTAGTAGCAGCAGCAGCAGCAGCAGTAGCAAGAGTAGTAGTTGTAGTAGCGAAGTACAAGTAGTAGTAGTAGCAGTGGTAGTATAAATAGTAGTAGGGAAAGTAGTGGAGGTAATACTAGTAGTACTAGTAGTAGTAGTAGTAGCAAATATAGTAGTAGTAGTAGTAATAGTAGCAGTCATAGTAGCGGTAGTAGTTGTTGTTGTTGTAGTTGTAGTAATAGCAGCAGTAGTAGCAGTTGTGGTAGTAGTAGTAGTAGTAGTAGTAGTCGTAGTACTAGTAGTAGCAGCCATAATAGTAGTAGCAGTAGCAGAAGTCCTAGCAACTGTAGTAGTCACAGTTGAAGTAGTTGTAGTAGTACTTGTAATAGTAGCAGTAGTAGAGTAGTAGTAGTAGGAATAGTAGTAGTAGCGGTATAAGTAGTTGTAGCAGTTGTGGTAGCAGCAGGAGTAGTGGTAGAAGTAGTAGGAGAAGTAGCAAACGTCGTAGTAGTAACAGTAGACGAAGAAGTAGCAGTAGGAGTAGTTGCGAAAGTAGTAGTAATAGTAGTAGTTGTAGTAGCAGTAGTAGTGGCAATAGCAGTAGTAGCGGTTGTAGTAGTAGTAGTAGTAGTAGCAGGGGTAGTAACGGTTGTACTAGTAGTAGTAGTTGTTGTTGTAGTAGTAGTCGCGATAGTAGTTGTAGTAGGAGTAGAAGTAGTAGTACTAATAGTAATAGGAGTAGTAGTAGTAGTTGTTGTTGTTGTAGTAGTAGTTGGAGTAGTAGCAGCAGTAGCAGTAGTGTTAGTAGCTGTAGCACAAGCAGTAGTAGTAGTAGCAGGAGGAGGGGGAGGAGGAGGAGCAATAGGAGTAGGTGTAGTAGTAGTTGGAGTAGTAGTAGTAATAATAGTTGGACTAGATGTAGCGATAGGGGTTTGAGTAGTTGTAGTAGTAATAGTAGTAGGTGTAGGCGTGGTAGTAGTAGTAGTAGTAGTGGTGGTAGTAGCAGTAGCAGGAGTAGGGGTAGGAGAAGGAGAAGTAGTAGCAGTAGTAGGAGTCAGAGTAATAGAAATATTAGCAGAAGAAGTGGTGGTGGTGGTAGTAGTAGTAGTAGCAATAGTAGTACCAGCAGCAACAATAGCTAAAGTAGCGAAAGCACAAATTGTAGTAGTACTAGTAGCAACAGTAGCAGTAGCAGTGCTAGTAGTAGTAGTGAGTTAGAGTAGTAGTAGCGGTGGTACGAGTCGGACTAGTAGTAGTACTAGCAGGATCAGGAGTTGGTGTATAAGTATTAGTAGTAGCAGTAGTAGTATTAGTAGTAGCGCTAGTAGTAGTAATAGAAGTAGTAGAAGTTGTAGCAGCAGTAGTAATAGTCTTGGTAGTAATTATATTAGTAAAAGAAGTAATAGTAGTAGTAGTACCATTGGTAGTACTAGCAGAAGTAGTGCCAGAAGTAGCAGTAATAGTAGCAGTAGTAGTTGTTGCAGTAGTAGTCCTAATAGTATTAGGAGTAGGAGTTTGAGCTGGAGTAGTAGTAGTAGTACTAGTAGTAGTAGTAATAGTAGTGGTAGTAGTAGTAATAGTAGTAGTAGTAGTAGTAGTAATACTATTAGTAGCAGCAGTAGCAACAACAGTAGTAGTAGTATTATTAGTAGTAGTAGTAGTAATAGTAGTAGTAGTGGTATTATTGGTAGTGGTGGTGGTAGTCGTAGTAGTAGTAGCACTGGCAAAGTAGTAGCTGCACTAGCAGTAGTAGTAGTAGTGGCACTAGCAGAGTAGTATTAGTAGTAGTAGCACTGGCAGTAGTAGTAGCAGTAGTAATAGTATCAGCAGTACTAGTAGCATTGGTATTAGTAGCATAAATTACAATAATAGTAGTAGTAGTTGCAATAGGCGTACTATTAGCAGGAGTATGTGTAGGAGTAGAAGTAGTAGCAGTAGTAGTAGTCATAGTAGTACTAGTAGTAGTATGAGCAGTGGTGTGGTAGCAGCTGTAGTAGTTGTAGTAGAAAGTAGTAGTAGTAGGAGTAGCAGTAGTAGTATTAATAGTAGGAGTATTAGGATTAGTGGTAGTAGTAATAGTAGATGCAGGCATAGTAGTAGCAATAGTTGTTGTTGTTGTACTTGAAGCTGTATTAGTAGTAATAGTAATAGTAATCGAATTAGTACTACTACTAATAGTAGTAATTGTAGTAGTTGGAGTAGTAGTTGTTGTTGTAGTACTAGTAGTAGAAGTTGGAGTTGAAGTACTAGTAGTAGTAGTTACAGTAGTAGTAGTAGTTATTGTTGTTGTTGTAGTTCTAGTAGTAGTTCTTGTAGTAGTAGTCGTAGTAGGAGTAGAAGTAGCAGTAGCAGTAGTAGTAGTAGGAGTAGTAGTAGAAGTAATAGTTGTTGTTGTAGTAGCAATAGTAGCAGCAGTAGTAGTAATAGTAGTAGTAGTAGTAGTAGTGAGTAGAAGCAATAGTAGTAGTTGTAGTTCTAGCAGTAGTAGTTGCAAAAGTAATAGTTGTTGCGTTACTAGTAGTAGTAGTTGTTGTAGTAGTAGTAGTAGTAGTAGTCATAGTAGGAGTAGTATGAGTAGGAGTTGGAGTAGGAATAGTACTGGTTGTAGTAATAGAAGTAGCAGTATTAGTAATAGTACTAATAATAGTAGTAGTAGTAGTAGTAGCAGTTATAGTAGTGGTAGGAGTAGTAGTAGTTGTCTTAGTAGGAATAGGAATAATAGTAGTAGTACTAGTAGTAGCAGTTATAGTAGTGGTAGGAGTAGTAGTAGTTGTCTTAGTAGGAATAGGAATAATAGTAGTAGTACTAGTAGTAGTCTTAGTCATACTAGTTGTCGTTATAGTAGTAGATACAGTAGTAGTAGTCGTAGTACTAGGAATAGTAGTAATAGTAGTAGTAGTAATAGTAATAATATTAGTAGTAGAAGTCGAAGTAACAGTAGAAGTTGTAGTAGTAATAGTAGTAGTAGTAGACTTTGTAGGAGCAGTGGTATTTGTAGTAGTAGTAGTAGTCGCTATTGGTGTAGTCGTTCTTGTAGTAGTAGTAGTAGGAATAGTAGTAGAGGTAGTAGTAGCAGCATAAGCAATAGTAGTAGTAGTAGGAGGAGGAGTAGTAGTAGTAGTAGTAGTCGTCGTAGTAGTAGTAGTAGTAGTAGTCATAGAAGTAGGAGTCACAACAACAATAGTAGTAGTAGAAATAGATGTAGCTGTAGTAGCAACAACAACAGCAGCCGCTACAGCAGCAACAATAGCCATAGTAGCAGCAAGGCTAGTAGTAGTAGTAGTAGTAGTAGTATTAGTAGCAGTAGTAGCAGCAACAGCAATAGTAGTAGTGGAAGTAAGTGTAGAAGTTGTAGCAGCAGCAGCACTAGTAGTAGTGGTAATAGTAGTAGCGATAGTAGTTGTTGTAGTAGTAATAGGAGTAGTAGTAGTAGTAGTAGTAGTAGTAGAAGTAGTTGTAGTAGTTGTAATGGTGGTAATTGCAGTTGTAGTAGTAGTAATAGTAGTAGTATTAGTAGTAGTTGTGGTAGTAGTAGCAGTGGTAGAAGTAGTGGGAGTAGTTGTAGGAGTGTTAGGAGCAGAAGTAGAAGTAGTGGTAGGCGGAGAAGTAGTAGGAGTAGTAGTTGTAGTGGAAGAAGCTTCAACAATAGTAGTAATAGCAGTAGTAGTAGGTGGAGGAGGAGGAGGAGCCATAGTAATAGTGGTAGTAGCAGCAGCAATAACAACGACAGCAGTGGTGTGGTAGTATTTGTAGTACTAGTAGTAGTAGCTGTTGTAGTACTAATTGTAGTAATAGTAGCAGTAGTAGTAGTAGTTTGAGAAGTAGTAGTAGTAGTAGTAGTCGAAGCAGCGACAATAGTAGTAGCTGACATAATAGTAGTACTAGAACCTGTTGTTGTTCTTGAGGTAGTAGTAGTTGTTGCATTATTAATAGCAATAGTACTATTAGTAGGAGTTGTATCGACAATAGTAGTAGCAGTAGAAGTAGTAGTTGTTGTTCTAGTTTTTGTAGTAGTAGTAGGAGGAGAAGTAGTAGTAGTTGGAGAAGCAATAGTAGTAGCAGTAGCAGCAGTAGTAGTAGTAGAAGTATAAGTAGCTGGTATAGTAGTAGTAGTAGTAGCAGTTGTAGTAGTATTAGTGGTAGTAGCAACAGTAGTAGCGGCAGTGGCAATAGTAGTAGTATTAGTGGTAGTAGCAGCAGTAGTAGCGGCAGTGGCAATAGTAGTACTAGTAGTGGTGGTGGTAGTGGTAGTGGCAGTAGCAGCAGAAGCAGCAGTAGAAGTAGTAGTTGCAGCAATAGTAGCAGTAGTAGTAGCCGTAGTAGCAACAGTGGCAATTCTAGTAGTAGTAGTTGTTGTAGTTGTAGTAGTAGTAGTTGTAGTCATACTTGTAGTAGGAGTAGCGGCAGTAGTAGTGGTAGTTGTAGTCGCAGTCACAGTAGTAGTAGTCACCGTCGTAGTAGTAGTAGTAGTAGTAGTCGTAGCAGCAGCAGCAGTAGTAGTAGTAGTAGTAGTTGTTGTTATTGTAGTTGGAGTATTAGTGTTAGTAGTAGTAGTAGTAGTAGTAGCAGCAGCAGTAGCAGCAGAAGCAGTATTAGTAGTTGCAGTAGTAGCAGTAGTGGTAGTTGTAGTAGTGGTAGAAGCTTGGGTAGTATTAGTAGTAGTAATAGTAGTTGTATTAGTAGTAGTGGTTGTAGTAGTAGTTGTAGTGGGAGTAGATGTAGTAGTAGTGGTAGTAGTAACAGTACTAGTGGTGGTTGTTGTTGTAGTAGTAGTAGTAGTAATCATAGTAGTCGTAGTAGTAGTAGTAGTAGTAGTAGTAGTAGTAGTAGTAGTAGTAGTAGTAGTAGTAGTAGTAGTAGGTGTTGTATTAGCAGCAGTAGTAGTTGTTGTTGTACTAGTAGTAGGGTTAGTAGCAGAAGTAGTAGTAGTAGTTTTTGTAGTTGTAGTACTAGTAATAGCTATAGTAGTAGTAGTAGTATAGTAGTAGTATTAGTAGTGCTAGCAGAAGCAAATCTAGTAGTAGCAACAACAGGAACAACAGTTGTAGTAGAAGTAGTTTCAGTACTAGCAGGAGTAGTAGTACTAGTAGGAACAGCAGTAGGAGTAGGAGTAGTAGTAGTAGGTGTAGTAGTAGCAAGAGTAGTAGTAGTAATCAGAGTTGTAGTATTAGTAGTAGTAGTTGTTGCAGTAGTAACAGGTGGTGTAGTTGTAGTTGTAGTAGAAGCAGTAGTAGTAGCAGTAGTAGTAGTAGAAGGAGTAGTAGTTGTAGTAGTGGTGGTGGTAGTAGTGGTGGTAGTAATAGCAGTAGTATTAGTAGTGGTTGTGGCAGTAGTAGCAGTTGTAGAGGTAATAATAGTTGTAGTAGGAGTATTAATATTTGTAGTAGTAGCAATTATTGTTGTAGTAGTATTAATAAGAGTGTTCGGAGTTGAAGTGGAAGTAGTAGTAGTTGGATTTGTAGTAGGAGTAGTAGTAGCAATAACAGCATCAGCAGCAAAAGTAATTGTAGTAGCAGTAGTAGTAGCAACAGTACTATTTGTAGTACCACTAGTAGTAGTTGTTGTAGTACTAGTAGTAGTAATATTAGTAGCAGTAGTAGTAGTCGTTTGAGAAGTATTAGGAGTAGTAGTAGTCGTAACAGCAGTAACGGCAGCAACAACAACAACAGTAGCAGCAGCAACACAACAATTGCCGTAGTAGTAGAAGTAGTAGTAGTCGTAGTAGCCATAGTAGTTGAAGTAGTAGGTGTAGTAGTTTTTGTAGCAATAGTAGTTGTTGCAGTACTAGCAGTAGTAGTAGTATTATTAGTAGTAGAAGTAGTAGTACTAGTAGCCGTAGTCATAGTAGCAGTAGTTGTAGGAGAAGTAGTAGTAGTAGTCGCAGTAGCAGTAGTAGTAGTAGTAGTGCTTGCAGTAGCAGCAGCAGTAGTAGTAGTACTAGTAGTAGCAGCAGTAGAAGACATAGTAGTAGCCGTAGCAGTAGTTGGTGTGGTAGAAATCACAGTTGTTGTAGCTATAGTACTAGTAGTTGTTGTTGTTGTAGTAGCAGGAGTAGTAGTAGTCGTAGTAGGAGGAGGAGTAGTAGTAGTAGTAGTAGTAGTAGTAGTAGTAGTAATAGTTGTAGTAGTAGTGGTAGAAACAATAATAGCAACAGTAGCAGTAGTAGCAGTAGCAACAATTTATGTGGTAGCAATAGCAGCAGTTGTAGTCAAAGTAATAGTAGTAGCTGGAGGAGGAGCAGTAGTAGTAGTCGCAGGAGTAGTAGTAATAGTGGTAGGAGTAGTAGCAGTAGTAGTAGTCGTAGTAATAGGAGTAGGAGGAGGAGTAGTAGTAGTAGTAGTACTGCCAGTACTGCTACTATTACAGGGACAACTATTACTACTGCTATAACAACTGTTACTGCTGCTGCGGCTACTACAACACTATTACTACTACCATTACCACTACTACTACTACTACTACTTTTGCTACTGCTGCTACTACTACAACTACTACTACTTTTGCTGCTGCTGCTGCTACTTCTACAACTACTACTTCTGCTTCCACTACTATGACTACAACTAGTACTAGGACCACTGCTACTTGTAATACAACTACTATAACAACTGTCGCTGCTGCAGCTGATTCTGCTGCTACTACTACTGCTGCTGCTTCTATTGCTACTACAACTGCTACTACTACTGTTGCAACAATAACAACAACAACAACTACTACAATAACAACAACTACTCCTACTACTTCAATTACTGCTACTACTACTACTACAATGATTTATACTACTACTACTACGACTACTACTAATACTACTACTACTGTTGTTGCTGTTACTACTATTATTATTACTACGGCTACTCCTACTTCTTCTACTACTACAACTACTGCTACTCCTCCTCTTACTTGTACTACTACTACTAATACCAACACAACTACTACTACTCCTACTGCTACACCGACTCCTACACCTACTGCCACTACTACTGCTACAACTACGATTGCTATTGTTGCAACTAATACTACTACTCCAACTACTACTACTACTACTAACACACCAATTACTACTACTACTACAGCTGTTCCAACTATTACTACTACTTTTACTTCTTCGACTACTACTGCTACTAGTACTACTAATACTACTACTACTACTCCTACTGCTACTTCTACTTCTACTTCTACTACTACTTCTTCTACTACGACCACCACTACTATTACTAATACTGCTACCACTACTACTACTACTGTTACTACTACCACTACTACTATTACTACTACTACTATTGCTACTACTACTACTGCTCCTCCTCCTTTTGCAACTACAACTACTGCTACTACAGCAGCTGCAACTACCTCTCCCACTACTACTTGTTTAGCATTGCCACTTCTAATCCAACTACTACTACTCCAATTCCAACTGTGACTACTGCTCCTCGTACTACTACTACTACCACAACAACTACTGCTCCTCCTAAAACTTTTCCAATTCTAACTACTACAACAACTACTACTAATACTACTACAGGTACTACTACTACTACCACCACTATTACTACTACTAGTACAATTACAACTACTACTATTACTACCCTACAACTACTACTCCTACTACTGCTACTAAGACTACTACTACTACTACTCCTAACACTATTGTTAATATTGTTGCTGCTATTATAGCTTCTACTACTACTATAGCTACTACTGCACCTACTACAAATACTGCTATTACTATTATTATTACAACAACTACTACTACTAATACTACTACTATTACTATTAATACTACAACAACAACTGCTACTACTCCTAACACTCCAACTACTACTACTACCACTGCCTCTACTACTATGACAACTACTACAACAACTTTTACTACTTCTGCTGTTACTACTATGACTACTATGACCCCTACTACTATTTCTACTGCTGCTGCAACTACTACTACTGTGGCGGCTACTGCTGCTACTACTACTACTAATATTACTATTACAACTGCAACAACTGCTATTACTACAGCTGCAACTACTCCTACTACTACTACATCTGCCACTACTACAACTTCCAAATCCCACTACTGCTACTATTACTACTCCTACTACTACTACTACTACCATGACTATTATTATTCCAACTCCTACACAAACTCCTAGGGCTACTACAACTACTACTACAGCTGCTACGACAACCCCAACTACAAATCCTGCTACAAATCATCCACCTAATACTACTAATACTACTATAACAATTATTGTCGCTACCACTATTATTGCCACTACTACTACTTCGACAACTACTCCTACTACTACTACGACTACTATTACTACAACTACTACTACAACTACTACTACTGTTACTACTACTACTACTACTACTACTACTACTACTGCTGCTGCTGCTGCTATGACAACTACTACTACAACTACTACTACGGCTACTGCTAATGCTACTAGTACTACTATAGCTACCACAACAACAACTATTACTACTACTACTACAACTACTACTACTCCTACCACTACTACTGCTACCACTACTCGAACAACTGCAACTCCTACTAATACTACTAATACTCCTACTACTGCTACTACTACAACTACTCCTACTCCAACTCCTAGTACTACAACTCACCCTAATCCTACAAAAACAACAACAACTACTACTAATACTACTATGAATACTACAACTGCTACTGCTACTACTACTACAACTATTGCTCCTACAGCAATTGCTATTCCTACTACTAGTACTACAACTACGATACCAACTACTACCGCCCTAGCTACTACTACTGTCACTGCTATTACTTTTACAAATACTACTACAACTGTTGTTATAGCTAATACTACTTCGGCTACCACTACTCCAACAACTAAAACCGCTACTACTACTCATACTACAACTTCGACTAATACTACTGCTTCTACTAGTACTACTGTTACTACTACTAATGCAACTGTTGCTGCTGCTATAACTACAACGACTACTACTACTACATCCACTACTACTACTACTACTGCTGCTAGAACTACCACCACTACTTTACCTACTACTACTACTAGTACAACTACTACTACTCCCACCCCAAGAACTGTTTCTACTATTACTCCTACTAGTAGTACTACAACTACTACAACTCCAACTATAACTCAAACTCCCACTCCAACTCCAACTACTACTTCTGCTACTACCATAACAAGAACTTCTACTACTACAATAACAACAACAACTACTACTACAACTGCTACCAATACAACTATTACGAATACTCCGACTCCTACTACTTCTACTACTACAACTACTACTACTACTGCTTCTACTATTGCTGCTGCGACAACTTCTAGTATTATTGACACTACTACTACTACTTTTACTACTACTACTTCTGCTCCTACTTCTATAACTACAACCACTACTAGTCCTACTAGTACTATTGCCACTACTGCTACTAATATTACTACAAATACTACTATTCCCACAACTCATGCGACTACGACAATTATTACTACCTCTACTACTCCTGCTACTATTGCTACTCCTCACACTCCTACTACAATTGCTACTATTGTTGATACTACCACTACTATTACTGCTATGACTACTAGTGCTACTACTGCTATTACTACTACTACTACCACCACCACCACCACCACCACCACTATTACTACTCCTACTGCTGCTGCTGCTGCTGCTCCAATTACTACTACTACTACTACTAGTAGTACTACTTTTACTACTACTGCTACTACTGCTACCATTACTACTACCACCACTACTACTACTACTGCTACTACTGCTACCATTACTACTATGACTACTACCACTACTACTGCGAGTACTACTACCAAAACTACTACTTCTACTACTCTTACTTCTACTTCTACTACAACTACTGCTACTACTACCACCACTTGTATTGCTACTACTACCACAACTTCCACTACTACTATAACTACTGCTACAGTTGCTACTCCTGCAGCTGTTACTATTACTACTACTACCACTACTACAACTACTAATACTAATACAACCACAACTACAGCTACTACTTCTGCAACTAATATAATTGCTACTACTACTACTACTCCTACTAGTTGTACTACTACTACTAATACTAGCACTATAACTATTACTCTTGCTACTCCAACTCCTACACCTTCTGCCACTACTTCACCTACTACCACTATTCCAGCTACTACTACTATTACTACTACTACTACTCCTCCTCCTACTACTACTCTTAACACACCTACTACTACTGCTACTACTACTACTGCTACTGTTATTACTACTACTATTATTGTTACTGCTACTCTACTACTTTTGCTATTGCCATTACTACTACTACTACTCCTCCTACTACCACCACCAATACAACAACAACAACTACTATAACTACTACTACTTCTACTACTACTACTACTACTACTACTACTACTACTACTACTACTACTACTACTACTACAACCACTGCTGCTACTTCTATTACAACGACCACTACTGCTACTACTACAGCTGCTACTATGACTCCCATTGCTACTTGCCTACTGCAACCACTTCTAATGCTACTACTACTGCTACTTCAATTCTAACTGTGACAACTGCTCCTAATACTACTACTTCGACGACTACGACTACTACTCCTAATACTATTCCAATTCCAAGTACTATTGCAATTACTACTACAACAAACAATAACAACAACTAGTACTACTACGACTACTATTACTAGTAGTAGTACTACTACGACTGCTACAACTATTATCGCTATTGCTAGTAGTTGTACTACTACTACTACTACAACTACTACTACTGCTACTACTATAACTGCTACTACAAATACTACTACTACTACCACTCCTACTACTACTACTACAACTACTCCTAATGCTACTACTGCTACTGCTACTACTAATTCTGTTGCACCTGCTACTACTGCTACTACTGCTATTCCTACTACTACTATTGTTGCTATTGCTATTGCTGCTGCTACTACTACTACTACTACGACTACTTCTCCTACTACTTCTACTTCTACTACTACTTCTACTATAGCTACACTACTATTGCTTCTACTACCAATACTACCATTAAGTCTGCTACTTCTGCCATAATAACTACTCCTACTACTACTAGTACTACAGCTACTACTTCCACAACTACTTCTACTTGTACTACTGCTTTTTGCTACTATTGCTACTAATACTACTGATGCGGCAACTTCGAATGCTACTATTACAACTATAACTACTGCATCTGCAACTACTGTTACAGCAACAACAACAACTACTACTATTATTACTAATACAATAACAACTACTACTATTACTAATATTGCAACTATTACTAATACAACAACAACTACTACTATTGCTAATACTGCTACGACTATGACTACTACTACTATGACTGCTACTATGATAGATACTATTACTACATCTTCTCCCACTACTACTACTACTACTTCTACAACTACATCTTCTACTACTACTACTAGTACGATGAGCAGTACTACTTCTACTACTGCAACTACCTCCACTCCGACTACTGCTACAACAACTGATACTATTATAGCTACTGCTTCGATTACCACTACTACTTCTAATAATACTACTAATACTACTGCTACTATTGCTAATACTACTACTGCTACCACTATTACGACAATTGCTACTACCACTAAGCCTACTACTACAGCAACTACTACTTCTATTACAACAACAACTACTACTCCTACTACAAATACTACTACTACTGCTACTACTTCAACTACTACTGCTACTGCCACTTCAACTATTACTACGACTACTAATACTACTGCAGCTCCTACTACTGCTACAACTGCTGCTGCTGCTACTAACGCAACTACTGTTGTTGCTGCTACTACTACTACTACACAGCTACTATTGAAATTGCTACAACTGCTACAACTATTACCAATACTACTGCTGCTACTACTACTACTACTATTAATACTACTACTACTTCTGCTACTCCTGCAACTACTACTACATCAACTGCTACAGCTACTTCTTCTCCAACTGCTACTACTTCTGCTACTACTACTGTAACAACTATTACTACTATTGCTACTGTTACTACTGTTGCTGCTACAGCTACAACAACTACTACTACTGCCACTACTACTACTACTACTACTACTGCTACCAATTCAATGACTGCCACCACTGCTTCTACTACTACTGTAATTATTACTACTACAACAAGAACTACTACTTCTACTATCGATACAGCTGCTACAATAACTACTACTACAACAACAACCGCTACTACTACTACTACTGCTACTGCCACTACTACTACAACTGCGACTACTACTTCTACTACATCTATTACTACGGTAAATACAACTACAACAACTAGTGCTAGTGCAACTACTACTACTACTACTGGAACTATTACTACTACTACTACCACCACCCTACTACTATTGCTTTTGCCGCTAACAACTACTACCACAACTACAACAGTTGCCACAACTACTGCTACTACTACAAGTACTAATACTGCTGCTGCTGCTACTAATACTACTAGTAATACTGCTTCTACCACTTCTACTGCTGCTCCTACTACTACTACTGCTCCTTCTACTACTACTACTACTATTACTGCTACTTCTAATACTATTACTATTGCTATTGCTGCTGCTGATATTGTTGCACTACTTCTACACCTACTTCTTCTCGTACTGCTACAACTGCTATTACTACTACTAATGCTACAACTACTACTAGCACTTCTACTATAACAACTACTGCTACTACTACTACTAGTGCTATTTCTATTACTACTCCTATTACTACTAATACTACTACAACTATGACTACTGCTACTTTCACTTCTGGTACTCCTACTACTACTCCAACTCCAACTCCTGCTCCAACTACGACTCCTAATACTACTTCTATTACTACTACATGAACCACTACTGCTACTACAACTAGTAATGCTCCTAAAACTAATACTGCCACTACCAATACTCCAACTAGTACTAGTCCTACTACTACTCCTAATCCAGTCCCTACTACTACTACTACTACTACTAGAGTTGCTGCAACTACTTCTACTACAACTGCTAGTACTACTACCGCTGCTACTATAACTTCTATTGCTGCTGCTGCTGCTACTAATACTACTACTAACACTACTACTATAATTGATACAACTACTACTTGTCCTAATACTATTACCACCGCTACTAATACTGCTACCACAACAACTGCTACTCCAACTAATAATACTTCCGCTACTACTACTACTGCTAATACGAGTATTACTACTACTACCACTACAACTATTGCTACCACCGCCACCACCACTACTGCTACTACTACTACTTCTACTAGTATTACTACAACTACTACCGCTACGATTGCTACTGCTACAACTGCTTTTGTTACTATGGCTACTACTACTACAACTGCTACCACTACCGTGAATGCTACTACTGCTACTATAACATCCACAACAAGTACTTCTACTTCTACTACTGTTGTTGCTGCTACTAGTCCTACTACAACAACAACAAATACTGCTACTGCAACTAGTACTACTACTACAACAACTTATACTACTTCTACTACAACTTCTACTACTACTTCTCCTATAACAACAACAACTACTACTACTACTACTTTTACTTCTACTACTACTACTGCTACTCCTACTATTACTACAACTACGGCTACAATTTCTGCTACTGATATACTGCAACTACTTCAACTACTATTACTTCAGCTACTACTACTATTGCTACTATTACTATTGCTAGTACTAATACTTTTCATACTACTACTGCTACTGATACTACTACGTCTATTACAACAACTGCTACTATTACTACTACTACTGCTACTGCTACTACTATTAGAACTACTACAACTAGTACCGCCACTTCTACCACAACTACTGCAAATTGCACTACTACTACCGCTACTACTACTAACACTAATACTATTACCACTAATACTACTACCACTACTACTATAATTGTTGTTGCAGCGACTGCTACTAATGCTACTACTACTATGACTATTGCTGCTACATTTGTTACTGCTTCCACTACTAGTACTAGGCAACAACAACTACTGTTGCTGCTGTTGTCGCTCTGACTGCCATAACTACTAACATTGATGCTACTACAACTACGACTACTGTTGCTACAAATTCTACTACCACAACAACTGCTACTACTACTACTGCTGCTACAGCTATCACTGCTGCGACAGCCACTATTAGAACTGCTGCTGCTACTCCTACTACTACTATTACTACAACTACTACAACTACTGCTACTACTACTACTGCCGCTATCACTGTTGCCGCTATTGCTACTACAACTACAACTAGACCTACTCCTAATACTTTTGCTACCACTACTATTGCTACAACTGCTGCAACTGCTACTACTATTATTATTACTACCACTACTATTGCTACTTTTGCTACAGCTAGTACTACTACTACTACTACTGCTACTACTACAACTATTACTCTTACTACTATTAATACTGCTATTACTACTACTATTACTACTACTATTACTTCTGCAACTAATACTATTTCTGCTAATATTGCTACTATTTCTCCTACTAGTACTACTACTACTGCTACTTCTGCTCCTACTCCTGCAACTGCTACTATTACTACTACTACTACTACTACTATTACTACTAGTACATCTGCCACTACTATGACTATTACTACTACTACTACTATTACTACTACTACTATTACTACTACTACTACTACTACTTCTGCTGCTGCTGCTACCACTCCTACTTTTGCTGCCACTGCTAGTGCTGCTACTACAACTCCTGCTACTACTATTAGGACTACTACTATTGCAACCACCACTGTGACTACTACTACTACTACTACAACAACAACAACTACAACTTCTCCTGCATCTACTACTATGGCTACTACTTTCTGTACTACTATTACTACAGCGACTACTTCTATTACTACAGATACTACTACCCCAAATAATATTACTACTGCTACTACTAGTATTATGACTACTACCACTACCACTACCACTGCTGCTACTACTATTACTTCTACTTCTACTACTACTGCTTTTCTGACTACATCTACAACAGCAACTAGTACTACTACAGCTACCACGGCCATGATTGTTGCTAGTACTACTACTACTAGAAGTACTAGTACAGCTGCTTCTGCTACTACTACAAGTACTACCGATGCTGCTCCAACTACCACTACTACCACTGCTAGTACTATTGCTGTTGCAACTACTACTACTACTACTGCTACTACTCGAATAACTACTAATACCACCTACACCACTACTACTGCTGGTTCTACATCTATGACAACTACTACTACTACTTCTGCTACTACTGCTGCTACAGCTGCCACAGCTACGATTGCTGCAATTAATACTATTAGTACTACTACTACTACTACTACTACTACTACTACTACTACTACTACTACTACTACTACTACTGTTGCTTCTAGTTCTACGACAAGTACTACCGATGTCGCTCCAACTACTACTACTACCATTGCTGCTGCTACTACTACTGCTACTGCTACTACTACTACTTCTACTACTTCTGCTACTATAGGTACAACTACTACTGCTCCAACTATAACTTCTACTACTACCACTGCTGCTACTACTATTACTGCTACTACTACTACAATTACTACTGCTATTACTCCAACTACTATTGTTACTTCTACTACTACTACCACTACTACTTCTACAGGAACAACAACTACTACTACTACAACTAGGATAGCTACCACTACTACTTCTACTACTGCTACCACTACTGCTACTTATACTTCTACTACTACTACTACTACTACAACTACTACTCCTACTGCTACAACAAGTACTACTCTGACTACTACTACTACACCTCCTAATAGTACTACTATTTCTGCCACTACTACTATAGCTACTCCTACTACTACAACTACTACTATACCAATACTACTACTACTCCTACTCCAAGTCCTACCCCTACTGCAATCCCTAATACAACTTCTGCTACAACTCCTCCTACTGCCATCGCTACTATGCGTACTACTACTTTTGCTACTACTGCTTCTACTACTACTACTACTACTTCTACTACTACTACTCGTACTATTATTACTCCTCCTCCTCCAACTATTACTACTAGTACTGCTACTTATATGACTACTACTAGGGCGACTACTACTACTACTCATTCTACTTCTACTACTAGTAGTAGTGCAACTACTATTGCTTTTGCTGCTCCAATGCGTCTGTAACTCTTACACCAACTACTACTACTCCTACTAATACTACTAGTACTATTACTACACATACTCTACTACCACTCCTATTGCTCCTACTACTAATGGTACAACAACAACAACAACAACTACTACTACTACTACTACTACTACTACTGTTGCCACTACTGTTACTGCTACTACTATTACTACTACTACTACTGTAGCTACTGCTGCTGTTGCTGCTGCTTCTACAACAAGTACTACTACTACTTCTACTACTACTACTATTATTGCTACTACTACTATCACTGATACTACTGCTACTGTCGCTGCTGTTGTTGCTACTAGTACAACTACGAATAACAATAGCAATAATAATACTACTACTACAACTACTACAATTACTACTTCAACAACTTCTATGACTACCACAACTACTACTGCTGTTACAAAAACAACAACTACTACTACGACTACCACTTCTACTACTACTGCTTCTACTACTTCTACTAATACTCCTACTACTGCTACACTACTACTACAACCACAACTACAAGTACTACTTCCACGCCTACAAGTACTACTACTACTCCTACTGCTACTGCTACTACTCCAACTACTACTACTATTACTACTACTACTAGTAGTACCACTACCACTACTACTTCCACTACTACTCCTAATACTATTACCACTACTACTACTACTGCAACTACTACTCCTACTTCTAGTACTACTACTACTTGTAGTACTACAACCATTGCTACTTCTTCTTCTACTACTACTACTACTCCTACTGCTAATACTACTACCACCGTTGGTACTACTGCTACAACTAATACAACTTCCACTACTACTACAACAACTGCCGCTACTACTACCGGTACAACAACTACTACTATTACTACTACTTCAGCTACTAGTGCTGCTACTCCTACTCCTACTACTACTACTACTTCCACTACTACTCCTAATACTATTACCACTACTCCGACTGCTGCAACTACTACTCCTACTTCTAGTACTACTACTACTTGTAGTACTACAACCATTGCTACTTCTTCTACTACTACTACTACTACTCCTACTGCTACTACTACTACCACCGTTGGTACTACTGCTACAACTAATACAACTGCCGCTACTACTACCGATACAACAACTAATACTATTACTACTACTTCTGCTGCTAGTGCTGCTACTCCTACTCCTACTACTACTACTACTTCCACTACTACTACTACAACTACTACAACTACTAAAATTACCACTACTGATTCTACCTCTGCTACTACTACTACTACTATCACTACTTCTACTACTACTACCACCACTACTACTACGCCTACTACTATGACTACAACTACCACAACTGTGACTACTATAACAAGTACTACTCCAACTACCACTTTTAGTACTACTGCTGCCACTGCTGCTACTACTACTCCAACTACTACTACAACTACCACAACTACTACTACTACTTCAATTGCTAATGCTACTACTACTTCTACTACTACTAGTACTACTACTACCACTACTACCACTACTACTACAACTAGTACAACTACCACTATTACTACTACTACTACTACTACTACTACTTCGACAACTACTACCACTACTGCTTCTACTACTACTACTACTACTACCACTACCACTACCACTACTTACTACTACCACTACTTCTACCACTACTGCTTATAATACACTACTACTACTACTACTACTACAACTACAACTAATATAGCTACCACTGCTACTTCTACTAGTACTACTCCTACTGCTACAACTACTACTCCTACTACTACTACTACTCCTCCTCTCACAAGTACTACTATTACTGCCACAACTACCACAGCTACTACTACTTCTACTACTACTATACTACTCCCAACTACTACTTCTACTACTATCCCTACTATGTGCACTTCTATTATTGCTACTACTGCTTCTACTACTGCTACTACTATTTCTACTACAAGTGCAACTACTCCTTCTCCTCCTTCTCCTATTACTACTACTACTACTTCTTCTTATATGACTACTACTAGTGCTACAACAACAACTATTGCTACAACTACTACTTCCTCTACTACTACTAGTGATACTTCTACTACTACTACTAGTGCTAGTACTACTGTTGCTACTACAGCTGCTACTCCTACTCTTGATGCAGCTATAACTCTTAGGCCAACTACTACTACAACTACTTTTACTACTGCTTCTATTACTACAACTACTGCTACTACTACTACTACTGCGACAACTACTACCGATACGACTACTACTGCTACTCCTATTACTACTACTACAACTACTACTAGTGCTACTTCTACTACTACTATTACTACTACTAGTGCTACTTCTACTACTACTACTACTATTAATTCCACTACCATCACAACTATAGCTACTACAAGAACTACTTCTACTTGTACTACTACTGCCACTACTACTACAACTATTACCACTAGTCCAACTCCAACTCCTGCTCCTACAGCTGTACCTACTAAAACTACTACTAATATTACTACCATAACAACTACTACTCCTACTGCAGTAGCAACTACCACTGTTGCAACTACTTCTACTACAACTACACCTATTCCTACTACTACTACTACTATTACTACTACTACTGCTACTGCTATTATTACTACAGCTACTTGTGCTACTACTAGACCAACTACTACTACCACTACTTCTACAACTACTACACATGCTAATACTACAACTTCTACTAGTACAACTACCACTACAACTACTACTTTTACTACTACTACTCCTGCTATTACAACTGCTATTCCTAATACAACTTCTGCTAACACTACTACTACAATGACTTCTACTACTACAACAACAACTATTACTACTACTACTACTCCTCCTACTATTACTGCTATAACTGCTATTGCAAAAACTTCTACTGCTACTACTCCTCTTCGTGCTACTAATACAACAACAACCACAATTACTACTACTACTACTACTACTACTACTGCTTCTACTGCTAGTACTACTACTTCGACCCCTGCTACTGCTACTACAACAATAACGACTACTATTACCTCTACTACTACCCCTCCTGTTGCTACTACCACTATGACTACTACTATAACTACTACAACTGCTTTTGCTACAACTACAACTACAACTACTACTTTTGCTACTACTACTTCTACAACAACTACTATTGCTACTACGACTATAGCTACTATTGCAACAACTACTACAACTACCTCAACAACCACAACTACTGCTTCTACAACTACAATACTACTACAACAACTACTACTAGCACTACTACTACCCCCGCTACAACTACAACTATGACTACTACAGCTGCTACTCTTGCTACTACTACTACTACTTCTACAACTACTGATATTGTTTTTGTTGCTGCTACTACTACTACTACTACTACAACTACTACTGCAACAACTACAGCAGCTGCTACTAGGACTTGTACTACTACTACTGCTGCTGCTACAATAATTATTATTGCTACTCCGACAGTGACCACTACAACAACTACTACTGCTACTACTACTTCTAATACTTCTACAACTACAACTACTCTTACTATTACTACTACTACTACCCCTGCTACAACTACTACAACTATTACTCTACTCCTACGAGTACCACTACCACTACTACAACTTCTACAACAACTACTAGTACTACCTCTACTACTACTACTACTACTCCTCGTACTACAAAATTGCGACTACAGCTACTAGTACTACTTCTACTCCTACATCTACTACTACTACTACTACTCCTGCTGCCATTGTTGCAGCTGCGACTACCATAACTGCTACTATTACTACTACTTCAGATACAACAACTACAACAACTTCTTCTTCTACTACAACTACCACTATTGCTATGATTACAACTATGACTACTACTTCTACAACGACTACTACTACTACTACTTCTACTACTACTAATATAGTTGCTGCTTCTACTACAACTACTACTACTACTCCTGCTGCAACTACTACTACTACCACCACCACCACTACTACTACTATTACTACTACTACTACAACTACTACTACTACTACTACTGCTTCTATTACTACAACTACTACTATCACTACTACTGCAAATGCGACTGCTTCTACTACTACTACTACTACAACTACTACTACTACGACTACTCCTACAACTTCTACTACAACTATTGCTACTAATACTACTTCAATGAACACTAAAAAGACAACAACAACAACTACTACTACTAGTAGTAGTAGTAGTACTATGCTACTGCTTCTGCTACTACTACAGGTACAACTTTTACTAGTACTACTACTAGTACTGCTAGTACTACTAGTACTAGTACTAGTACTACTAGTACTAGTACTAGTACTACTACTACTGCTACCTCTATTACTACTACCATTACTTCTTCTGCTACTAATAATACTACTACTACTACTAGTACTCCTAGTACTCCTACTACAACTACTAGCATTATTACTACTACTAATACAACTTCTTCAACTACTATTATTACGACAACTACAAATACTACTACTACTACAACTACTACTATTATTACTACTACCACTACTACTACCACTACTAATACAACTACAACAACTACTACTACTGCTGCTACTAACACTACTATAATGACTACAACTACTACTGCTAGTACTACTACAACTACCATTGTATAATGCTACTGCTACAACTACTACTACTACTGCGGCTACTAATACTACTATAATGACTACAACCACTACTGCTAGCACTACCACAACTACCACTAGTACAATGCTACTGCTGCAACTACTACTACTATTACAAGTACTACTACTACTACTGCTGCTGCTGCTACTGCTACTGCTACTACTCATACTACTATTGCTACTACAACTTCTACTAATTTTACATCTACTACTACTACTGCTACAACTACTGGAATAACTACTACAACAACAACTACTACTACAGCTACTACTATTGCAACTACTTCTGCTACGACTACTACTGCTACCACTGCTACTACCACTATTGCTGCTATTGCTAGTACTGATACTGCTACTAATAATGCTACTACTACCTCTACTACTATGGCTATTAATACTAATACTTATATTACTACTACTATATCTCCTACTACTCTACCCATACTATTGCTGTTGCTACTACTACTGCTACAACTGGTACAACAACTACTACCGCAACTACTTGTACTACTGCCTACTGATACTACTGCAATTGTTGCAACTACTACTGCTACTACTACTGCTGCTGCTGCTGCTACTGCAACCACTACTAAGTCTATTACTAATACTACTAATACTACTACTACTAATGCTTCTATTTCTACCACTGCTTCAACTCCTACTACACTTATTGCTATTACTACTGCTACTACTTCGGCTACTACTTCGACTACTATGACTGCGACTACTATTGCTACTACTACTATTACAACTATTACTACAACTACTACAACACCAACACTACTACTTCTACTACTAGTACTAGTACTAATGCTACTACTGCAACTACTACCACAACAACAACAACTACTACTACTACAAGTACTGTGATTACAACTATTACTACTACTACTACAACTAGTACTACTATTATTGCTGCTACAACTACTGCTACTACTACTATTACTCCAAATACACATACTACAACTTCTGCTATTACTATTATGACTAATACTATTACAACAGCTACTACTATAACTACTATTACTACTACTGCTGTTACTGTTGCTGCTACTACTACTACTACTACTAGGACTTCTACTACCATTGCTGCTACTACTATTACTATTTCTACTGCTACTCCTACTTCTACGCCTATTACTACTACAACTAGCCCTACTAATACTACTACTACTACAATTGCTACTACTGCGGCTACTACTATTATTACTACTACTACTATTTCTACTTCTTCTGCTAATCCTACTACTACTCCTACAACTACTACTACTCCGACTACTACCACTACTATCAGTACTACAACTATTACTACGACTATTACTACTGCTACTCCTACCCCTATTTCAACACCTCCGATTACTCCTACAACTCTAGCTACTACTACTGCTTCTATGATTAATACAACTACAGCTACAATAACTACCATTACTATGACTACTACAGTGACAACAACTACTATTACAACACAACTACTTTTGCAACTGTTGCCGCTGCTACTAGTTCTACTATAACCACAATTGCAGTGATGACTGCTACTAATGCTTCTACTACTACCGCTCTTGCGACTACTACTACTACTCCTACAATGACCACTACTACTACTACTATGAGTATTATTACTACTACTACTACGACCACAACAACAATATCTGTTTCTACTTCTACTTGCACTATTGCTACTCCCTCTGCTACAACTACAATAGGTACTACTACTTCTTCTACTAAAACTAATACTACTACTACTACAATTACTGCTAGTTGTACTACTACTACAATAATTACTTTTACTACTACTACTACTCCTACTACTAGTACTAGTACTACTACTACACCACCACTACTACAACTACTACTACAACTACTATTACTACTGCTACAAAACTACTACGATTGCGACGACGACTACTACTTCCTACTAATACTACTACTACAGCTACTAACGACTACTTACTACTTACTACTACTATAACTACTATTACTACTACTACTACTACTACGACTACTACTACTACTACTACACTATTACTATTACTACTACTACTACTACTAGTACTACTACCACCACTACGACTACTACCACTATTACTACGACTACCTACAACTGCTACAACTGCTACTAATGCTACTAATACTACTACTAGGACTACTACTAGTACTACTAACCACTACTACTACTACGACTACTACTACTACCAACACCACGCACCACTACGACTACTACTACTACTACTACGACTACTACGACTATTACTACAACGCTACAACTGCTACATGCTAGTACTACTACTTCTACTAGGACTACTACCATTACTACTACTACTAATACTGCTACTACTACTACTACACCTACCTACCACTACTACTCCTACAACTACTATTACTACTCCTCCTCCTCCTCCTCCTACTACTACTACTACTACTACTACAACTACTTCTACTACTATTACTACTACTATAACTGCTACAACTGCTACTACTACTACTACTTCTACTAATACTAATACCATTGCTGCTACTACTACTACTACTTCTACTAATACTACTACCATTGCTGCTGCTACTACTACTACTATACCTTCTACCACTACTACTCCTACCACTACTACAACAACAACTACTACTATTCTTGCTGCTACTGCTACGGTTGCTGCTACTACAACTGCAATTTCAACTGTTACAATAACTATTGCAAGTACTACTATTACTGCTACTATTACTTCTACTCCAACCACTACTAGTGCAAGTAATACTATTATTTCTACTACTATAACTACTACGACAACTACTACTGCTACTACTCCTAATACTACTACAACTACTTCTCCTACTACTACTACTACTACTATTACGGCTACTATTTCTAACACTTCTACTGCTACTTCTCCTACTCCGATTACTACTTCTACTACGACTATTGTAACTGCTATAACTATCACTACTACTACTACTACTATAATAACTACTACAATAACTAATCCTACAACTACTACAATTGCCACTACTACTACTACTCTTACTTCTACTATTTCTACGGCTGTCACTACTGTTATAACTACTACTACTACTACTACTACTACTACCAATAGTATTACAGCTACTACTTCTACTTCCACAACAACAACTATTACTACCACTTCTCATACTACTGCTATTACTACTACTACTACCTCTAATAGCACAACTACTACTACTGCTTCTACTTCTGTTACTGCTATTACTATGATGACTACTACTACAATAATAAGTACTACTACATCTCCTACTCCTACGTCCACTACGACTACATCTACTTCTACTAGTCGTACTGCTACTACCACTCCTACCACCTCCACCACCAACACCACCACTTCTACTCCCACAACTACTTATACAACTACTACTAAAACTATTAGTCCTACTATTACTACTAATACTCCTACTACTACTGCTATTTCTAGCACGATAACTACTAGTAGCACAACAACTAATACTACTTTTACTACTACTACAACAACAACAACTACTACTACTATAAGTATTACAACTACTACTACCACTACTACAACCACTACTACCTCCACTACTTCAACTACTGCTCCTACTAATACAGCAACTACTACTACTACTTCCACTAATACTACAACAACTACTACTACTACTACTCCTACTCCTACTCCAACCACTACTCCTCCTCCTCCTCCTCCTCCTACTACTACTACTCCTACTACTACTTCTACTAGTATTACTACTACTACAACTGCTACTACTACTACTACTACTACTACTACTGCTACTTCTACTAATACTATTACCACAGCTACTACTACTACTACTACACCTCTACCACTTCTACTCCTACGACCACTACTACTATTACTACTGTTGCCACTACTACTACTACTACTACTACTACTGCTGCTGCTCCTAGTACTTCTGCTATTATTACTACTACTACAACTGCTACTATTGCTACTACTACTACTACTTCTACTAATACTACTACCACTGCTACTACTATTACTACTACTGCTACTACTACTACTACACCTCTACTACAACTTCAAGTATTACAACTACTACTACAAGCACTACTATTGCTACTACTATTACTTCTGCTCCAACCACTACTAGTGCAAGTAATACTATTATTTCTACTACTACTACTGCTACAACAACTACTATGGTTACTACTCCTCGTAGAACTACACCTACTATTAATACTACTACTGTTACGGCTACTACTTCTACGACTTCTACTGCTACTTCTCCTACTATTATTGCGACTTCTACTACTACTATTGTACTGCTATATCTATCTCTACTACTACTACTACAACTACTACTACAACAACTAATACTACAACTACTACAGTTGCCACTACTACTACTACTACTATTTCTACTATTGCTACTACTGCCATTACTGCTACAACTACTTCTACTACTACAACTACTAATACTACTACTGCTACTACTTCTACTACAACTACTGCTACTACTGCTACTACTACTACTGCTGCTACTATAGCTATTACTACTGTTACGGATACTGCTACAACTACTACTCCGACCACTGTGGCAACTACAACTTTTGTTATTTCTTCTACTACTACTCCTACCACTACTACCATTACTACTACTGCTGCTACAAATACTGCTACTGCTGCTAAAACTACTACTACTAATACTACCACTACTTTTACTACTATTACTTCTCTTGCTCTTACAGCCACCACTACTATTGTTGCTACTACTAATGCTACTACAATAAGAACACCAACAACTACTAGTGCTACAGCTACTACTACTTCTACTACTGCTACTACTGCTAGTACTGCTACAGTTGTGGCTATTGCTACTACTACTTCCACTACTGCAACAGATAGTGCTGCTACTACAACCCCTACTACTACTACTGCAACTACTACTGCTGCTACTACTACTAGTACAACTACTACTGCAACAACCACTATTTTTTCTACTACTTCTACTGCTACTACTATAACTACAACTACTACTACCACCACAACTACTACTACTACTACAATAACAATAACTAATATTACTTCTAATACAACAACAACAACAACTACTACTACTACTACTACTACTGCTACAACTACTACTCCTTCTACTATTATTACTACTTCTCCTGCTACTAAAACTACTACTGCTCCTAGTACGCCTACTACAAATTCTATAATTACTAATTATACAACTTCTATTACTACTACTATAATTACTACTACAACTATTATTATTACTACCACTGCTACTACTATTACTGCTACTACTACTATTACTACTACAACTACTACTTCTACTATTACAACTAGTACAACTTCTGCTGCAACTGCTACTACTACAACAACTACTTCTAGCGCATCTACTACTACTACTACTACAACAACAACAACTACTACTACTACTATTACCATAACTACTACTGTTGCTACTGCTGCTGTTACTAGTACTACTTGTACGGTCACTACAATTACTATTACTACTACTACTACTACTAGTACTGCTTCTACTACTCATACTATAACAACTACTACTGCTCCTACTTCTCCTACTATTACTACTGCCACTACTACGACAATAACAACAACAACAACTACTACTACTACTACTACTCCTGCTACTACACCTGCTGCTGCTACTAATATTACAACTATAACAACAACTACTAATACTAGACCTACTACTGCTGCTGCTGCTGCTGCTGCTACTGCTACTGCTACATCTACCACGACTACTACTGCCACTACTACTGCCACTACTACTACAACAACTACTACTCCTACTACTTCTGCTACTACTAACACTACTACAACACCAACAACTCCAACTACTACAACTACTATAGCAACAACATCTACTACTACTTCTTCTACTACTCCTACTACTACAACTACTACTACTCCTACAACAACTACTACTACTCCTACTACTACCACTACTACTATTCCTACAACTACTACTACTCCTCCTCCTACTGCTACTACTACTAATGGTACTACTACTGCTGCTACTACTACTACTCGTAGTACTACTACTACTACCGCCACTACTAATCCTAAAACTACTGCTACTTCCTCTACTTCAACTACTACAACTACTGCCACAACTACTACTACTACTAAGACTACTACTACTACAACAACAACAACAACTACTACTACTCCTACTGCATCCTGTACTACTATTATTGTTACTACTACTACTAATACTTCTGTTATTAACACTACTACTACGAATACTACAGCTGCTGCTCCTGCTTCGGCTTTTGCTGCGGCTATTATGAATACTACCACTACTACTATTCTTCCAGGCTACTTTAACTACTGCTGCTTTACTTGTTGCTACTTCTGCTACTGCTGCTACTTCTACGACTACTACTACTACTACTACTACTACTACTACTACTACTACTACTACTACTACTACTACTATGACCACTACTACTCCTTCTACTACTACTACTACAACTCCTATAACAACTCCTGCTACTTATACTACTACTTCTACACCTACTACTATTACTATTACTATTCATCCTACTACTACTTTTGCTACTAGAGTAACTAATGCTACTACAACTCCTACTACTACCTCTGCTGCAACTACTACTACTGCATCTTCAATTACTGCTGTTGATACTACTACTGCTAATATTATTCCTACTGTAGCTGTTGATACTACTGCTGTTACAACTACTACAACTACTACAACTACTACAACTCTTGCGGCTATAGAAACAACAACAACAACTACTACTACTTCTAGTACTATTACTACTCCTTCTCCAACTCCTACTGAAACTTCTACTCCGACTACTACTGCTCCTACAATTACTTCTAATACTACTATTGCAACTACAACTACCACTATTCCTACTGCCACTCATATGACAAGTACTACTACTACTACTCTTACTACTACCTGTCCTACTACTACTCCTACTAATACTACTACTACGACTACGACTAATACTACTACTACCGCTACTATTGCTACTACTACTGCTGCTACTGCGTCTGCTACCACTATTACTACTAGTACTGTTGCTATTACAACTACCATAATTACTACTACTGCTTCTGATGCTGCTACCACTACCACTACTAATACAATAACGACTACTACTATTACTACTGCTACTACGACTATTGCTTCTACTACATCTACTTCTATAGCTACTACTACTACAATACTACTACTCCTGCAACTATTACTACTACTACAGCTACCACTACTACTATTGCTGCTGCTACCACTACTACTACTACTCCTACTACAACTACTACTACTAGTACCACTACTACTACTACTACTGCTGCTGCTGCTTCTACTACAACTACTACAACAACTACTTCTTTTATAGCTACAATAACAACAACTACAACTATAAATACGACGACCACCACTATAGCGACTGCTACTACTACCACTGCATCATTTACTACTACTACTACTATTACTACTACTGCTACTACTACTACTACTATTACTACTTCTCCAACTCCTACTCCTACTACCACTCGTTCTACTACTACTACTATTACCACTACTACTACTACTAAAACTACTAATACTACTACTACAATGACAACTACTACTACTACAACTACAACAATTGCTACTCCCACAACTACAACTATTACTACCGCTTCTCATGCTACTGCTATTACTACTTCTACTACAACTAATAGTACTACTACTACTATTGTTTCTACTCCTATTACTACTATTACTATCACAACTACTACTACAATAACAAGTACTACTAAAACTCCTACTCCTACGTCCACTATGACTACATCTACTTTGACTCCCACTACTACCACAACAACAAGTACTGCTACTACCACTCCTACCACCTCAACCACCACCACAACAACTTCTACTCCCACTACTACTTATACTACTACTACAACAACAATTAGTCCTACTATTACTACTAATACTCCTACTACCACTACTATTTCAAACACGCCAACTACTAGTAGCACAACAACTAATTACTTCTACTACTACTACTACAACAACAACTACCACTACCACAAGTATTGAAACTACTACTACTACTACAACCACTACTACCTCCACTACTTTAACTACTGCTACTACTAATACAGCAACTACTACTACTACTTCCACTAATACTATAACAACTACTACTACTTCTACTACAACTCATACTCCTACTACTACTCCTACTCCTCCTCCTCCTCCTCCTACTACTACTACTATTACTACTACTACTTCTTCTTCTTCTTCTTCTTCTTCTTCTTCTTCTTCTGCTTCTTCTTCTACTTCGATGACTATTACAACTACTACAACTGCTACTACTTCTACTACTACTACTACTTTTACTAATACTACTACCACTGCTACTGCTACTACTACTTCTACTACTATTACTACACCTCCTAACACTACTACTCCTACCACTACTACGACTACTACTACTACTACTACTACTATTGCTTCTTCTACTACTACTACTACTGCTGCTACTACTACTACTTCTATAACTATTACTACTACAATAACTTCTACTACTGCTACTATTACTACTACTTCAATTAATACTACTACCACTATTACTGCTACTACTACTACTACACCTCCTACCACTACTTCTCCTACCACTACTACTGCTGCTGCTGCTGCTGCTGTCGCTACTAGTACTTCTACTTCTACTACTACTACTACTACTACTTCAACTATTACAACTACTACTGCAAGTACTACTATTACTACTACTATTACTTCAACTCCAACCACTACTAGTGCAAGTAATACTATTGCTCCGACAACTACTACTGCTATTACTCCTAGTACTACTACACCTACTACTACTACTACTACTACTATTATGGCAACTACTTCTACTACTTCTATAGCTACTTCTCCCACTACTATTACTACTTCTACTACTGCTATTGTAACTGCTATAATTATGACTACTACTACTGCTACTATGACAACTATTGCAACATACTAACACTACTACTACTACTACTACTACTTCTACTATTGCTACAGCTGCCACTCCTGGTACAACTACTTCTACTACTACTACTACTACTTCTTCTTCTTCTACTTCTACTGCTGCTACTATTGCTACTACTACTACTACTACAAATACTTCTACTACTACTGCTACTACTATTTTTACTACTGTTACGAATACTGCTACAACTACTACTCCGACTACTATGACAACTACAACTTTTGTTATTTCTTGTACTACTACTCCTACTACTACTGCTGTAAAAAATACTGCTACTACTGCTAAAAGTATTACTACTAATACTATCACTGCTTTTACAACTACTACTACTCCTACTCTTATAGCCACTACTACTGCTGTAGCTACTACTAATGCTACTACAATGACAACAACGTCAACTACTAGTGCTACTGCTACTACTACTTCTACTACTGCTACTACTGGTGCTACAGCTAGTACTGCTACAGCTGTAGCTCTCACTACTACTATGACTACTATTGCTACATATAGTGCTACTACTACAACCCTTGCTACTACCACTCCCACTACTACTGCTACAACTACTACTAGTACAACTATTACTGCCACTACCACTAATTTTTCTACTACTTCTTCTACTACTACTATAACTAAAACAAGTACTACCACCACAACTACTTCTACTACTAGTTCTACTACAACTAATATTACTGCTAATACAACAACAACAACAACAACAACAACTACTACTACTACTAGTATTACAACAACTACTACTTCTAGTACTATTACTACTTCTACTACTACAACAACTACTACTGCTCCTAATACACCAACTACAAATTCTACTATTACTAATTATAATACTTCTGATACTAGCACTACTATAATTACTACTATAATTATTATTATTACTATCACTGCTACTACTACTACTATAACAACAACAACAACAACAACAACTACTACTACTACTACTATTACAACTAGTACAACTTCTGCTACAGCTGCTACTACTACAACAACTACTTCTAGTGCATCTACTACTACTACTATTACAACAACAAAAATAACAACTACTACAGCTTTTTCCATAACCACTACTGCTGCTGTTGCTGCTGCTACTCGTACCACTTGTACCGCCACTATGACTACAATTACTACTACTACTACTAGTACAACTTCTACTACTCATACTACAACAACTACTACAGCTCCTACTTCTACTACTATTACTACTACTACTACTACTACTAAAACAACTACTGCTCCAGCTACTACAACTACTGCCGCTACTACTAATACAACTATAACAACAACTACTAATACTAGAACTACTACTACTACTGCTACGGCTACTGCTACTACTACCCCGACTACAACTACTACTACTGCTGCTAGTACTATAACTACTACTACTCATACTACTACTGCTACTACTACTACTACTACTATAATTGCTACAACAACAACATCTACTACTGCTACTACTCCTACTACTACCACTACTACTACTCCAACTGCTGCTACTACTACTAATAGTACTAGAACTACTGCTACTACTACTACTCGTAGTTCTACTACGACTACTACTACAACTACTACAACTACTACTACTACGACAACAACAACAACTACTACTCCTACAGCAACTTGTTCTACTACTATTACTACTACTACTACTACTAATACTTATATTATTAAGACTACTACTTCTAATACTGCACCTACTGCTCCTGTTTCGGCTGTTGCTGCGGCTATTATGACTACTAGCACTACGACTGCTGCTTCTGTTATTGCTACTTCTGCTGCTGCTACTACTTCTATGACTACTACTACTACCGCTACTGCTACTACTACTATTACCACTACTACTACCAGTACTCCTCCTTCTACTACTACTACTACTACAACTCCTGCAACAGCTCCAGCTACTTCTACTACTACTCCAACACCTACTACTGCTACTATTACCATTACTCCTACTACTGCTACTGCTACTATAGTAACTAATGCTACTACTACTCCTACTACTATCTCTGCTGCAACTACTACTGCTGCAGCTTCTACCACTACTGTCGCTACTACTACTACTACTAATATTATTACTACTATAGCTGATACAACTACTACAACTACTGCTGCACCTACTCCAATTTTAGCGGCTACAAAAACCACAACTACTACTTCTACTACTTCTAGTACAACTACTACTCCTGCTCCCAATCCTACTGAAACTTCAACTCCGACTACTACTACTCCTACAATTACTGCTAATACTGCTATTGCTACTACTACTACTACCACCACTAATACTACACTACTATTCCTACTACCACTCGTATGACAATTACTACTACTACTACTATTAGTACTACTACTACTACTACTCCTACAACTACTACTACGACGACTACGACTAATACTATTACTACTACTACTATTGCCACTACTACTGCTGCTGCTGCAACATTTGCTACTCCTACTACTACAACTATTACAACTACCACAATTACTGCTACTGCTTCTGCTGCTGCTCCCACTACCACTACTAACACAATAACTACTACTACTATTACTAGTACTACTACTACTACTACTTCTACTACTACATCTACTTCTACAGCTACTACTACTACAATACTACTACAACTGCTACTACTAGTTCTACTACTACTCCTGCAACTATTACTACTACTACAACTACCACTACTACAGTTGCTGCTGTCGCCACTACTACTACTACTCCTACAATAACTACTACTACTAGTACCACCACCACTACTACTACTTCTACTGCTGCTTCTACTACAGATACTACAGCAACTATTTCTTTTACAGCTACAACAACAACAACTACAACTATAAATATGACCACCACCACAAAAGTACTGCTACTACTACCACTGGAACTTTAACTACTACTACTACTGTTACTACTATTGCTACTACAACTACTACAACTACTACTCCAACTCCTACACCTCCTACTACTCCTTCTACTACTACTCAACAACAACTACTACTATAGCAACAACAACAACTGCTACTTTGACAACTACACCTATTACTACCACATCTCATACTACCGCTATTACTACTACTACTACCACTACTAGTACAACTAGTACTGATGCTTCTACTCCGCTTACTACTATTACTCTGACAACTACAACTACAACAAGTACTACTACAACTCCTACTCCTACGTCCACTATGACTGCATCTACTTCTACTATTAGTATTGCTACTACCACACCTACCACCTCCATCGCCACCACCACTACTTCTACTCCCACTACTACTTATACTACTACTATGAAAACTATTAGTCCTACTATTACTACTAATGCTACTAATACTCCCATTACTATAGCTATTTGTAATACGACAACTACAAGTCGCACAACAACTAATACTACCTCTATTATTACTACAACAACAACAACTACTACGACTACAAGTATTGAAACTACAACTACTACTACAACCACTACTACCTCCACTACTCATACTACTATTTCAACTACTACTACTACGACTATGACTAATACTACTACTATCGCTACTATTGCTACTACTACAACTGCTACTGCTGTGTCTGCTACTACAACTACTACTAGTACTACTACTATTACAACTACCACAATTACTGCTACTACTTCTGCTGTTGCTACCACTACCACTACTAATACAATAACTACTACTACTACTGCGACTACTTCTACTACTACATCTACTTCTACGGCTACTACTACTAAAATACTACTAAAACTTCTACTACTAGTTCTACTACTACTCCTGCAACTATTACTACTACTAAAACTACCACTACTACTGTTGCTGCTGCCGCCACTACTACTGCTATTTCTAACATGACAACTACTAATACTCCTACTACTACTGCTATTTCTAACACGACAACTACTAGTAACACAACAACTAATACTACTTCTACTACTGCTACAACAACAACAACTACTACTACTACTACAAGTATTGTGACTACTACGACTAGTACAACCACTACTACCTCCACTACTTCAACTACTGCTCCTACTAATACAGCAACTAGTACTACTCCTACTACTGCTGCTGCTGCTACTACTACTACTACTACTACTACTAGTACTACTACTACTCCAACTACTACTTCTACTACCATTACCACTACTACAACTGCTACTACAGCTACTGCTACTGCTACTACTACTACTACCATTGCTACTACTACTACTACTACTGCTCCTACTACTACTACACCTCCTACCACTACTACTCCTACCACTACTTCTCCTACTACGACTACTAATGATACTACTACTACTACTACTACTACTACTACTACTACTATTACTGCTACTACAATTGCTACTACTGCTACTACTACTACTACTTCTACTAATACTACTACTACTACCGCTGCTGCTACTACTACACCTCCTACCACTACTACTCCTACCACTACTATGACTACTACTACTACTGCTGTTGTTGTTGTTGCTACTAGTACTTCTACTTATACTACTACTACTACAACTTCAAGTATTACAACTACTACTGCAAGCGCTACTATTACTACTATTATTACTTCTAATCCAACCACTACTAGTGCAAGTAATACTATTATTTCTAATACTACTACTCCCACGACAACTGCTACTGCTACAACTCCTAGTACTACTACACCTACTATTACTATTACTACTACTATTATGGCTACTACTTCTAGTACTTCTACTGCTACTTCTCCTACTACTATTACGACTTCTACTACTACTATTATAACTGCTATAACTATGACTACTAATACTACTACAACTACTACTACAACTACTACTACTACTTTTGCTACTGTCGCCATTGCTGCTACAACTACTACAACTACTAGTGCTACTAATTCTACTTCTACTATTGCTACTACTATTATTACTCTTACTATAATTGCTATAACTACTTCTACTACTACTATTGCTACTACTGCTTTTACAACTGTTACGGATACTTCAACAACTACCACTCTGACCACTACGGCAACTACAACTTCTATTATTTCTTCTACTACTACTCCTACTACTACTACCATTACTACTACTGTTGCTATAAATATTGCTACTACTGCTAAAACTACTACCACCAATACTACCACTGCCTTTATTACTACTACTGCTCCAGCTCTTACTGCAACTACTACTACTATTGCTACTACTAATGATATTACAATAACAACAACAACAACTACTAGTGCTACAGCTACTACTACTTCTACTACTGCTAGTACTGCTAGTACTGCTAGTACTGGTATAGCTGCGGATGTTGTTACTATTACTTCCACTACTACTACAGATAGTGCTACTACTACAACCCCTGCTACTACTACTGCAACTATTACTGCAGCTACTACTCCTATTACTGCTACTACTACTATAGCTGCGATTGTTGCTACTGCTACTTCTACTACTGCTAAAGATAGCGCGACTACTACAACCACTGCTACTACTACTGCAACTACTACTGCTACTACTACTACTAGTACAACTACTACTGCCACTACCACTATTTTTTCTACTACTTTTACTACTACTACTATAACTACAACTACTACTACCACCACAACTACTACTACTACTACTACTACAATAAATATTACTTCTAGTACAACAACAACAACAACAACTACTACTACTACTACAACTACTATTACTTCTACTACTATTACTACTTCTACTACTACGACAACTACTGCTGGTCGTAATACACCTACTACAAATTCTACTATTACTCATCATACTACATCTGCTACTACTACTACCATACTTTCTACAACTATTATTATTACTACCCCTGCTACTACTAGTACTACTACTACTACTACTAGTACTACTACTACGACTACTACTACTACAACAACTACTACTACTACTATTGCAACTAGTACAACTTCTGCTGCAGCCGCTACTACTACAACAACTACTTCTAGTGCATCTATTATTACTACTACTACAACAACTACTACTACTACTACTATTACCATAACTACTACTGCTACTGCTGCTACTACTACTCGTACTACTTGTACGGCCACTACGACTACTATTACTACTACTACTACTAGCACTGCTTCTACTACTTATACTACAACTACTACTATTGCTCCTACTTCTACTATTATTACTACTACTTATACTACAACTACTACTACTACAACAACAACTACTACTACTACTACTCTTGCTACTACACCTACTGCTGCTACTACTATTACAACTATAACAACAACTACTAATACTAAAACTACTACTGCTGCTGCTACCGCGACTGCTACTACTACCACGATAACTACTACTACTACTATTGCGACTACTACCACTACTGCTACTACTACTACTACTATTGCGACTACTACCACTACTGCTACTACTACTACTACTATTGCGACTACTACCACTACTGCTACTACTACTACAACAACTACTACTGCTACTACTACTTCTACAACAACACCATCTACTCCTACTACTACAACTACTACAACAACAACATCTACTACTGCTACTACTCCTACAACTACCACTACTACTGCCCCTATAACTACTACAATGACTCCCACTACTGCTACTACTACTAATAGTACTACTACTGCTGCTACTACTACTACTGCTCGTAGTACTACTATTACTATCACTACTACTAATCCTATCACTACTACTACTTCCTCTACTACAACAACTACAACTGCTGCCACAACTACTACAAATGCTGCTACTATTACTACGACCACTACTACTACAACAACAATAACTACTACTCCTATTGCAACCTATTATACTACTATTACTAATACTACTACTAATACTTATATTATTAACACTAATACTACTAATACTACAGCTGCTGCTAGTGCTTCGGCTATTGCTCTGGCTATTATGACTACTAGCACTACTACTACTCTTCTAGATATTATAACTACTGCTGCTTCTGCTGTTGCTACTTCTGCTGCTATTGCTACTTCTACGACTACTACTGCTACTACTACTACTATGACTACTACTACAACTCCTCCTTCTTTTACTGCTACTACAACTCCTACAATAACTCCTGCTACTTCTACTACTACTCCTACACCTACTACTGCTACACTTGCTACTACTTTTACTACTACTACTACTACTACTATCGTAACTAATGCTACTACTGCTCCTACTACTACCTCTGCTGCTACTTCTACTACTACTTTTGCTGCTACTACTACTACTAATATTATTACTACTGTAGCTGTTACAACTACTACAACTACTGCTACACCTACTCCAACTCTTGCGGCTACAAAAATAATAGCAACAACTACTACTACTTCTAGTACTATTACTACTCCTTCTCCAACACCCATTGAAACTTCTACTCCGACTATAACTACTCCTACAATTATTGCTAACACTACTATTGCTAGTACTACTACTACAACCACAACAATAACTACTACTATTCCTACTGCCACTCGTATGACAAGTACTACTACTACTACTACTATTACTATTACTAGTCCTACTACTAGTCCTACTACTACTACTACTATGCCTACAACTACTACTACTACTACCGCTATTATTGCTACGAGTACTACTGCATCTGCTGCGTCTGCTACTACTACTACTAGTACTACTACTATTACAACTACCACAATTACTGCCACTGCTTATGTTCTTGCTACCACTACCACTACTAATACAATAACTACTATTACTATTCCTACTACTACATCTACTTCTACAGCTACTACTACTACAATACTACTACAATTGCTACTACTAGTTCTACTACTACTCCTGCAACTCTTACTACTACCACAACTACCACTACTACTATTGTTGCTGCTGCAACTACTACTACTACTACTATAACTACTACTACTAGTACCACTACTGCAACAACTAATAGGGGTGAGCAAAACCGGTTAACCGAACCAGTTTTGCTCATTTTAGAACCGAAACCAGATTTCGGTTCTCAAAAAATTGGAATCGGAACCATACCGGTTTCGGTAAAGAATCAGTTATTCGGTTCCGGTTCTAAACTAGTTCTAAACCGATTCTAAAACTGGTATACCGGATCTCCGGCGTCGCGACGACCGGCGAGGGTGAGGCGGCGTCGCTGTGAGTGCGGGGGCGAGCGCAAAGGCGAGGCGGCGTCGCTGCGAGCTCGGGGGCGAGGGCCAGGCCGAGGCGGCGTCGGCGCATTGCTGTGAGCTCGGGCGCGAGGCGAGGGCGAGGCCGAGGCGGCGTTGGCGCGTTCCTACGAGCGCAGGGTCGAGGCGAGGGTGAGGCCGAGGCGGTGGCAGCGGCATCGGCGCGTTGCTGTGAGCGCAGGGGCGAGGCCGTGGCTGAGGTCGAGGCGGCGGCGGCGGCGTGTTGCTGCGAGTGGAGGGTGGAGGCGAGGCCGAGGCGGTGCAATTAGGGTTAGGGTTGGGGTTAGGGTTAGGGTTTTATATATAAAGGGAAAATCGGTACAGTTCCGGTTAACCGGTTTTTCAGAAAACGTGAAATCGGAACCGGAACCGATTTTCCGGTTCTGTGAAATTTCAGAACCGGAACTGTACCGGTTTGCCCTGAGAACCGATTTTCCGGTTCGGTTCTCAACCGGTACGGTTCGGTTAACCGGTTTTTCGGTTTTTTTGCTCACCCCTAACAACTACTACTACTACTGCTGCCACTACAACAACTACTTCTTTCACAGCTACAACAACAACAACTACAACTATAAATATGACCACCACCACTATAGCTACTGCTACTACCACCACTTCAACTTTTACTACTACTACTACCAATATTACTACTATTGCTAGTACAACTACTACTACTACTACTCCAACTCCTACTCCTACTACTACTCCTTCTACTACTACTTCTACTATTGCTGCTACTACTGCTACTACTACTTCTAAAACTACTAATACTACTACTGCAACAACAACAACAACTACTACTACAACTGCTACTCCCACAACTACAAGTATTACTACCACTTCTCATACAGCCGTTATTACTACTACTACCACCACTAATAGTACTACTACTGCTGCTGCTTCTACCCCTATTATTATTATTACTATGATGACTACTACTACAACAACAAGTACTACTACAACTCCAACTCCTACGTCCACTATGACTACATCTGCTTCTACTACTGGTACTACTACTACCACTCCTACCACCTCGACCACCACAACCACCACTTCTACTCCCACCACTACTTATACTTCAACTACTACAACTATTATTCCTACTATTACAACTAATACTCCTACTACTACTGCTATTTCTAACACGACAACTACTGGTAGCACAACTAATACTACTTCTAATACTATTTCTACTAGTACTACTACAACAACTACTACTACTACTACAAGTACTACAACGACAACAACTACTAGTACAACCACTGCTACCTCCACTACTTCAAGTACTGCTATTACTAATACAACAACTACTACTACTACTTCCACTAATACTACAACTACTACATCTACTTCTTCTACTACTCCTACACCTACTACTACTACTACTACTACTTACTACTACTACAACTACTACTGCTTCTACAACAACAACAACTACTACAACTACTACAGTACTACTGCAACAATTACTACTACTTCGAAAATAACTACTACTACAACTAATGTTGCTACAACTAATCCAACTACCGTTGATACTACTAGTACTACAACTCGTACTACCACAACCACTGCTACTACTAACACTTCCACAACTAGCACTGCTCCAACTATTACTACTACTACTACTACTGTTTCTACTGCCGCTGCTACTGCTACTTCTACTACCACTATTACTGCCACTACAGCTACTAGTATTGCTACTAGTACTACTACTACTCTTGATACTATGGTGACTGCTATTTTCACTATTGCTAGTACTACTAGTTCTCCTACTACTATTGCTAATACAACTACTGCTACTGCTGCTATTACTACTTCATCTACAATTATTGTTACTGCTACTACAATGTCTACTACTGCCACTACAACAACAACTACTACTACTTCTGCTACTATAGCTACTACTTTCGCCACTACTGCTACTACAGCTTTCACTACTTCTGCTACAACAAATATTACTGCTTATACTAGTATTCCTAGTACACCTACAACAACAACAACAACAACTACTACTACTACTACAAATCCTTCAACTACTACTACTACTACTACTACTACTACTTTTACAACTACAACTCCTACTGCTACTATTACTACTACTACAACTACTATTATTTCTGCTATTACTATTACTACTACTGCTACTACTACTACAACCACTTCTACTTCTCCCACTACTACTCCTACTACTACTACTACGAATAGTACTACAATCACTACTGTAGCTTCTACTACAACGATTAGTACTACAATCACAACTGCTGCTACCACTACTTCTTCAGCTACTACTACTACTACCCCTACTACTACTACTACTACAACAACTACTACTGTTACTGTTGCAACAACTACCACTACTACTACTATTATGACCATTACTACTACAACTACTACGACTAACTAACTACACTACACTGCAGACTACGACTACACTAAGAGTACTCCTTCTACTACCTTCTAAATCTACCCCTACAACTACTACTATTACTACTACTAACACTACTACTACTACTGCTGCTACTACTACAACTGCTACTACTACTACTACTCCGCCTCCCACTGCTACTACTGCTACTACAACTACTAAAGCTACTACCAATAATTCTACTAGTACTAGCACCACTACTACTACTTCTACTACTACTACTACTCCTACAACTATTGCAAGACCTCCTATCGCTACTACTACAGCTGCTACTACTACTACAACTGCTATTACTACTACCATTACTACCACTACTACTACTTCCACTACTCCAACTACTACTACGACTACCCCTGCTACTACTGCCGCTATTACAACTTCTGCTACCGATATTACTGCAATGATAGCTACTAGTATTGCTACTACTGCTGCTGCTACTATTGCAACTATTATTGCTACTACTACTACTACTACTTTTACAGCTACTGCTACTACTACTATTGCTATTACTACTACTACTGCTACTACTACGGCTGCAACTACTATTACTTCTACTATTGCCATAACGACTGCTGCTGCTACTACTTCTGCTACAGCTGCTACTACTATTGCTACTACTACAACTACGACTACTACCACTACAGATGCAGCCGTGACTACTCTAACTACTACAACAACTCCTCCTACTACAACAACTACTACGATTATGACTGCCACAATTACAACAACTACTACTGCTACTTCTACTAGTACTAATACCACCACTACAACTACTGCTATTACAATTACTACTAATACTACTACTAATACTACTACTGCTACTACTATTACTACTAATACTGTTGTTACTACTACTACTGCTGCTACTACTATGACTATTGCTACAACTACTTCTAGTACTACTTCTTCGACTACTGCTACTACTACCACTACTACTGCCTCTACTACTACCAATACTGCTACTACAACTACTACTGCTACTTCTTCTTCTACTACTACTACTAGTACTATTTCTGCAATGATTACTACTACTACCACTGCTACTGATAATACTACTATTGCTACTGCTACTACTGCTTCTACTACTACAACTAATACTAATACTACTTCTGCTACTACTATTCCCACTTCTGCTACTACTACTACTACTACTAAAACTACTACTTGTACTACTACTACTACTACAACTACGACTTCTACTACAGCTTCTACTACTTCTACTTCTACTACTACTGCTGCTACTACTACTGTTGTTGTTGCTGCTACTACTACTACTACTACTACTAATACTAATACTATTAGGGCAACTGCTACTACTACACCTTCTTCGGCTACTACTACTACCACAACTGCTCCTCCTGCTACTATTGCTACAACTACCACTACTACTGCTGCTACTACTGCTCGTGCCACCACTGCTACTACTACTACTACAACAATAACTACTGTTGCTAATGCGCCTTTTACTACTACTACTACTTTTCCAACTACTACTACTACTGATACCACAATTGCTACTACTACTACTGCAACCACTACTTCAACAAGTGTTGCAGCAACTACAATGCCTATTGCTACTACAACTACAACTACAACAACCTATGCTACTACTACTACAACTATCGCTACTATAACTAGTTTTGCTCCTACTACTAGTACTACTACTAGTACTGCTACTACCAGTACTACTTCATCTACCCCGACTACTAACTACTGATACTACTACTGCTACTGCTACTAGCACACTACTACTACTATTACTACTACTGCTACTACTACTACTACTGTTGCTGCTATTGCTGCTGCTACTTCTTCTACAACAACAACAACTACTACTACTACCACCACCACCACTACTACTACTACTATGGCTATTAGTACTACTATAACTACTGCTGCTACTATTGATAATACTACTGCTACTATTACTCCTACTACGACAGCGACTACTTCTACTACTATTGTAGCTGCTGCTGTTGCTACGAAACTACTACTGCGGGTACTACTACTTCTACTACTACTACTATAACTACTTCAACTTTACTACTTCTACTAATACTATTATAGCTACTGCTACTACCACTAATTCTCGTACTACTATTACTATTGCTATTACTATTCCTACTACAACTAATACTCCAACTACAACTCCAACTACTACTTCTACTACAACTACTACTGCTACGAATACTATAGCAACTACTACTATTACTATTCCTCCTCCTGCTACTACTACTAATTCTACTACTACTATAGCTGCTACTATGACTACGACTACTACTGCTATACTACTACTACTGCTACTACTACTCCTGCTCCAACTCCTACTCCTACTATCATCCCAACTACTACTTCTGCTGCTACTCCTCCTCCCCCTACTACTATTCCTACTACTACTACTACCCCAAGTGCTGCTACTACTACTTCTACTTCGACTAAAACTGCTACAAATACTACAATTGCTACTACAACTACTACTCCTCCTACTACAACAAATATTACTTCTACTACTACTATACGTAGTACTACTATACAACAACAACAACAACAACAACAATAACTACTACTACTACTACTACTACTACTACTACTACTACTACTACTACTACTACTACTACTACTACAACATCTGCTACTACTTCTATTACTACCCCTATGACTACTACTACTACTACTACTACAACTACTACTTCTACTTTGACTACAATGATTGCTACTAGTACTACTACTGCTACTACTACCGCTACAATAACTACTACTACTTGTACTACTACTACTACGACAATTACTTCCACTAGCACTACTACTTCTACTACTACTACTACAACTACTTCAACTTTAACTACTTCAACTACTACTATTATAGCTACTGCTTCTACCATTAATTCTCCTACTACTATTACTGCTGCTACTTCTACTACTAATACTCCAGCTACTACTCCAACTACTACTTCTTCTACAACTATTACTGCTACAAATACTATAGCAACTACTACTACTACTCCTCCTCCTCCTACTGCTACTACTAATTCTACTACTACTATAGCTGCTACTATGACTACGACTACTACTGCTATATTACTACTACTGCTACTACTACTCCTACTCCAACTCCTACTCCTATTACTATCCCTACTACTACTTCTTCGGCTACTCCTCGTCCTCCTCCTCCTACTACTACTCCTACCCCAACTAGTACTACTACTACTACTACTTCTACTTCGACTAAATCTACTACAAATACTATAGCTGCTACTACAACCACTACTCCTACTACTACTGCTGCTGCTACTGCTGTTGCTACCACTACTGCTATTACAACTATTGCTAATACTACAACTGCTGCTACTACTCCTACTTCCACTACTACTATTACTACAACTACAACAACTACTACTACTACCACAATTACTATAACTATTCCTTCTACTACTACTATAGCTACTATCGCTACTACTACTGCAACTGCTACTATTTCTTGTGTTACTACTACCACCACCACCACCACCACCACCACTACTACTATGACTACTACTACTACAACTACTACTACTACTACAACAACAACTACTACTGCTGCTACTACTACTACTAATCTTGTGACTACTACAACAATGATGACAACAAGACCTACTGCTATAGCTGATGCTGCTACTGCTACAATTGTGATATGTAGTAGTACTACTACTATAACTACTACTGCTTCTTCTACAACTTTCACTGCTGCTACTATTATTACTACGACTACTACTAATACTACTGCTAATGATACTGCTACTCCTACTACTAATTCAGCTGTGGCTACTACGTCTACTACTTCTGCAACTACAAATACTACTATTGCTGATGCTGCTTCTACCAATACTATGACTACTACTACCACTATGACTACTACTGCTACTACTACTTCTACTACTATAACTACTAGTAATACTACTGTTGCTGAAGCTGCTACTTCTACCACTACTATGACTACTACTACCATTGCTACTACTACTGCTACTACTACTTCTACTACTATAACAACTACTACTACGACTACTACTACATCGGCTACTGCTACTGCTACTATAGCTGCTTCTATTACTACTACTACTGAAGCTACTACTACCACTACTGCTACTATTGCTACTTCTACAATGACAACTACTATTACACTACTATTGCGATTGCTGTTGCCACTACTATTGCTACTACTATTGCTACTACTTCAACTACTGCTACTACCACTACAACCGCCGAATCTACTACTAATACTACTACTGCTGTTGCTACTATTAACGCTACTACCACTACTTCTCCTACTAGTATTACTATTGCTACTAGTATTGCTACTACATTTACAGCTACTCCAACTAACGCTACTGTTGCTAGGACTACTACAGCTAGTACTGGAATTACTGCAACAACTACGACTAGTAAACCAACTACTACTGCTAGTAGTACTAATTGTACAATGATTCATACCACTACTACTATTGCTACTACTACTACTACAACCACGAATGCTGCTACTACTACTATAACAACAACAACTACTACTACTACTACTACTGCAACAGCTGTTGCAGCTACTACTACTAATGCTAATAGTATTATGGTTACTGCTATTAAGATTACTACTTCTATAACTATTGCTTCTACTTTGACCACTACGATTGTTATTAGTACTACTACTGCTGTAATAACTACTACTACTACTACTACTACTATTGCAGCAACAACTTCTACTAGCACTACTACTACTACTATTGCAGCTACAACTTCTACTAGCACTACTACTACTACTACTACTACTACTACGACTGCTACTATTGCTACTGCTACAACTACTTCTACTACTACTACGACTACATCTACTGCTATGAGTACTACTCCTACTCCTACACCACTCCTACAGCTACGACAACTACTACTACTTCTACTCTTACAAGTACTACTAATACAACTGCGGCCGTTGCTGCTACTGCTGTGACTAGTACAAATCCTAATAGAACTACTACTACTACTACTACTACAACTAGTGCTTCTTGTGCTACTACTGCTGCTGCTGCTACCACTACTACTACTACAATTATTATTAATACTACTACTGCTGCTACTGCTACTACATCTACTACTACAATTACTACAACTACAATAATAACTACTACTACAATTACTACAACTATTGCTTCTACTACTACTATAGGGGCTACTGCTACTACTACTACAACTGCTACTACTAATTCTACTACTACTACTACTACTACTACTACTACTACTACTACTACTACTACTACTACTACTAATCCTGTGACTACTACAACGACGACAACAACAGCTACTACTACTATAGCTGCTGCTACTATGACTATAACTACAATATGTACTAGTACAACTACTATAACTACTACTGCTTCTACTGCTGCTGCTGTTGCTGCTGCTATTACTACTATGACTAATAACAATACTAATGCTAATGATACTGTTACTCCTACTACTAATACTGCTGCTATGTCAACTACTGCCACTACTACTACAACTACAAATACTACTGTTGCTGCTGCTTCTACCAATACTATGACTACTACTACCAGTACTACTATTGCTGCTACAACAACTTCTACATCTATAACTACTACTAAAACTACTGTTGCTGATGCTTCTACTCCTACCACTACTACGAATACTACTACCATAGCTACTACTACTGCTACTACTACTTCTACTACTATAACTACTACTACTACCACTATTACTACTTCTGCTACTTCTATTCCTACTATGACTTCTCCTACATATACTACTTCTGCTACTTCTACTACTGCTGCTGCTGCTTTTATTACTACTACTACTGAAACTACTACTACCACTTTTGCTACTACTGCTACTTCTACAACAACTACTACTACTACACAACTATTGCTATCGCTATTGCCACAACTACTGCTACAACTCCAATAATTACTACTACTAAAACTCCAATAATTACTACTACGGCTACTACTAATATTGCTATTACTTCAACTACTGCTGCTACCACTACTGCTGCTGCTGCTACTACTAAAGCTACTACCACTATTTCACCTACTAGTATTACTATTGCTACTACTACTCCTACTAAATTTACGGCTACTCCAACTAATGCTACTGTTGGTACTACTACTGCTGTACAACTATAATTACTACAACAGCTACAACTAGCACAACTACTACTATGACTAGCGGTACTACTTCTATAATGATTCATACCACTACTGCTATTGCTACTACAACTACTACAACAACAACAACAACAACAACAACTACTACTACTACTACTAATACAGTTGTTGTTGCTACTACTACTAATACTAATACTATTACGGCTACTACTACTACAACAACAACTACTACTATTATTACTACTACTTCCACTACTATTACTACTGCTGCTACAACTACCACTATTGCTGAAGCTACTACTGCTAATGCTGGTACTACTACAGCTGCTGCTACTGCTACTACTACTTGAACTACTACTAGTACTACTATTGCTGCTACTGCTACGGCTACTACTATTACTTTTCCTACTATTACTACTGCTGAAAGCACAATTGCTACTACTATTACAGCAACCACTACTTCTACAAGTACTGCAGCAACTACAATGGCTATTGCTATTGATATTGCTACATCTACAACAACAACTACTACTATAGCTATTGCTACTACTACTAGTCCTCCTACTAGTACTAGTACTACTACTACTACTCCTACCACGAGTACTACTACCCCAACAACTAAAGCTACTACTAATACTACTGCTGCTGCTACTATCATTACTACTATTGCAACTGCTACTACTCCTAGTACTACGACTACTACTATAACTACCACAACAACTACTACTGTTGTTGCTGCTATTTCTACTCCTACTACTACTACTGCTACAACTAGTACTACTACTACCACCACCACCACCACCACCACCACCACTACTACTACTACTACGACTACTTTTACTACAACAACTGCTTCTAGTACCATAACGGGTACTACTACTATAGCTACTACTAATACAACAACCACTACTACTATACTACTACTACTATTACTACTCCAACTCCAACTCTACTCCTTTTACTATCCCTACTACTACTTTTGCTAATACTCAACCTTCTACTACTACTGCGATGACTTTTACTACTACTACTACAACTCCTCATACTACTACTACTACTACACTACTACTGCTTTTACTACTACTACTAGTGCCACTACGGCTACTATTGCCACTATTACTGCTTCTACTACTACTACTAGTACAACTTCTACTACTATAACTAGTGCTACAACTATTGCTGCTACTACAACTATTGTGGCTCCTCCTGCTACTGCTGCAACTCCTAGAATAACTACTACACCTGCTCTTGCTACTACTACTACTACTATTACTACAGCTACTACAAATACTACTACCACTGCAACTACTTCTACTCCCACTCCTACTCCTATTACTACTCCTACAACTACTACTACTATAATAACTACTACTTTTACTACTACTACTGCTACTACTACTGTTACTAGTGGTACCACTACTACTTCTACAACTAGTACTACGGCTACTACCACTACTAGGACTACAAGTACATCTACTACTACAAATAATAGTGCTACTAGTATTCTAACTACTACTATTACTACTGCTACTACTACTACAAGTACTACTATTACTACTCCTACTACACATATTTCCACTACTGTTACTCCTACTACTACTACAACGACTACTACTACTCCTAAAACTACCTATACTGCTACTACTACTGTTCCTACTATAATACTACTTCTACAACTATAACTACTACTACTACTTGTACTCCTATAACTACTGCTACTGCTGCTACAACTGCTATTGCTGCTGCTGCTGCGACTACTACAACTGCTACTAGCACTACTACTACTACAGCAACAACTACTACTTCTTTTTCTACTACTACTACTACTACTACTACTACTATTGGTACTATTTTTTCTGCGACTACTACTACTGCTGCTGCTGCTATTACTACTACCGCTACTACCACTTCTGCTGTTACTGTTACTACTACCACTACTGCTACTACAACTACTTCTACTACTGCACTTCTACAACTATTACCTCTAGAACTGCTAGTACTACTATTACTCCAACCTCTACTACTGCTACTACAACTACTAATACTAGAACTACTTTTGCTATTACTATAACTACTACTACTACAACTACCACTACCTCTCCTACCACTTATACTAATACTACTAGTACTGCTTCAACTACTACTATAACAACTACTGCATCTACAACTGTTACCACTACTTCTTCTACTACAACAATAACAACAACAACTACTACTACTACTTCTCCTACTACTATGATAACAACAACTAATACTAGTTCAACTTCTCCTCCTTCTACAACTACTCCTACTATTATTGCACCTACTACTACTGCTACAACTGCTACTGTAACTACCACTCCTACAACAACTACTACTTTGACTACTACAAAATGTACAAGTACTATAGCTACAACTACTATGACCTGTGCTGCCATTACTACTACTAATATTGCTCCAACTGCTACTATTACTGCCGCTACAACACCTATTGCTACTGCTAATACTACTCCTACTAGTGCTCCTACGACTACTACTGCTACTACCCCTACTACTCCTACTACTACTACTACAACAACCACTACTGCTGCTGCTGATACTCGTACTACAAGTGCTACTACTACTACTTCTACTACTACTACTGCTGCTGCTGCTCCAACTGCAAGTAATACTACAACTGCTACTACTACTACTACTACTATTCCTACTACTAATGCTTCTATTGCTACTACTACTACTACTACTACTACTACAACTATTTCTACTACTACTACTACTACTACTACTACTACTACTAATACTAATACTACTACGTCTACTACTACTACAACATCCTCTTCTCCTACTACAACTACCGCTATGACTAGTGCTACTACCTCTCCTACTACTTCTACTACGACTCCTTCTGCTAATATTCTAGCTACACCTAGTAGTACTACTACTACTACCACTACTCGTACAGCTGCTGCTGCTATTGCTAGTACTACTACTTCCCTTAATACTACTAATGTTGCTGCCACTATTGCTACAACTACAATTGCAACTACTAATACAACTACTACTATTAGTACTACTCCTGCTATTACTGCTGCAACTGCTACTATGATTGCTAATACTACCACCACTACTACTACTATGACTGCTACTGCTACTTCTACTACTAAAATAACTCCAACGAATACAACTATTGTAGCTACTACTCCTACTACTACAACAACTACTACTATTGTTGCTGCTCCTACCAAAACTACTACTGCTTCGACTACTACTGCGGCTACTGCTTCCACTACTATTGCGACTATTGCTACTACTACTACTAGTACTACTACATGAACTACTACTACTACTCCTATTACTATTACTACTACTACTACAACAGCTATTGCACCTACTATTGCTATTCCTACTACTACAACCACTATTTCTACTATGAGAACTATTGCTACGGCTACTACTACTATTATTGCTACTGTTACTATTACTACTCCTACAACCACTGGTACTACTACTACTACTACCACCACCACCACTACTCCTACAATTACAACAACTACTACTACTTCTACTACCACAACCACTACTGCTACTATTGCTACTACTACAACTACTACTGAGACTACTGCTGCTGCTGCTGCAGCTACTTTTACTACTTCCTCTACTTTTTGCACTACTACTACTATAACTACTACTATAACTACTACTATAACTTCTACTATTAAATGCCTACTACTGCCACTACTACTATAACTTCTACTACAATGAATACTACTGCTACTACTACTACAACTACTCCTACTACTCCTACTACTATAACTTCTACCCCCTACTACTACTACTATTACTACTACTAATACTATTGCTACCACTGCTACTATTAATGCTACTCCTTATACTACTATAACTACTGCTACATCTACTATTGTGACTGCTTCTAGTACTACTACTACTCCTAAAATAAGAACTACTACTACTAGCTCAACTACAACTACTACTACTTCTACTACTACTACCACAACAACTACTACTACCACTACCACTATTACAACTATTACTAATACTTCTACTAATACCACTACAACAACCACTACTACTGCTACTACTACAACAACAACAACTACTACTACTACTAATATGACTACTACTATGACAACTACTCCTATCACTAGTACTACTACCACCACCACTACTACTACTGCCACTACTTCTAACCCTACAACTATTACTTCTACCACTATTGCCCTACTACTACTACTACTACTACTGCTACTACTAACGCCACCACAGCTACTAGTACTACTACGTCTCCTATTACAACTACTACTGCAACTACTACTATGGCCACTACCACTGCTACTACTAATGCTGCAACTGCTACAACTTCTGTTACTACTACTATTGCAATATCTGCAACTACTGCTTATGAATTACAACTACTACTACTATTATTACTACAACTATTACAACAACCACTAGTACTACTACCACCACTCCTACTGCTGTAGCTACCACTCCAATTACTACACCTACAACTACCGCTACAATTACTACCACTTCGACTACTACAATGGCTATTACTTCTACTACTACTGCTACTGTTATAACTGTCACTCCTATTACTGCTACAACTGCCACTATTATGACAACTATTACTACTACTATTGTTGCTACTACTGACTGCTACTTCTTCTTCTACTACTACTACTGCTGCTGCTACAACTCCTACTGCTACTACTACAACTACTAACGCTCCCACTATTACTACTACTACTGCTGATGCTACTGCTACTCTACTTCTCCGACTTCTACTACTACTATTGCTGCTACTACTACTACTACTAGAGCTACTACGACAACTGCTACTACTTCTGCTACTAATGCAACCATTTCTATTAATACCACTACTACTACTCCTACCACTTCTACTACTTTGACTACGGCAACCACAACAACAAACATTGCTACTCGTAATACTACTTTTGCAACTATTGCTCCTACTTCTACTACTACTACTACAACTACTTCTACTACTGCTGTTGTTGCTACTACTACTGCTACTATTACCTTTACTACTACTGCTGTTGCTACTACCACTACTACTTCCACTACTACTACAGCTACTACTACGACTACTGCTGCTGCTACTACCTATACTATAACTTCTACTACAACTGCTACCACTAGTACTGCTACTACTACTACAATTATTACTACCACGACTTTTACTACTACTACTACTACCACTACTACAACTGCTAGTAATTCTGCAACAACTACTACTATTACTATCTATACTATGGCTACAAGTGAAACTATTGCGACTATTGCTATTGCTTCTACTGTTGCAACTACCACTGCTGCTACTACTACTATAATTACTACCACAACTACAACCACTACTTCTACTGTTCCTTCCTCTATAACTACTACTACTCCTATTACTACTACTACAACTACAACAACTTCTCCTACTGCTACAACTAGTACTACTACTTCTACTACTACTACTTCCAATGCTACTACTACAACTAGGGATACTACTGCAGCTACTACTATTGCTATTATTGCTACTGGTCCAACTACTGCCACTACAACTGTTACTACTACAAATACTACCACTACTATTGCTGCAACTGCTACTACTGCTGCTTCTCCTACTACTACTGCTACTACTACTACTACCAGTACTACTACTACTACAACTACAACTACTACTACTACTACCGCTTCTACTACTACTACTACTACTTCTACTGCTATTGCTACTATTTCTACTACTACTGCTACTACTGTTGCTAATACTACTACTACTACTACTACTACTACAACAACAACAACAACAATAACAACAACAACTAATACAACAATAACTATTACTAATACTACTCCTGTTACTACTATAGCTACTAATACTAAAATTACTGTGACTGCTACTCCTACTACTACTACTACTACTATAACTACTACACCTACTACTGTTGTTACTACTACTTCTGCAATAACTTCTACTACTGCTACACATACAACTACTGCTATTGCTACTACCACTATTACTCCTATTACTACAACTAAAACTACTCCTACTTCTACTGCAAGTCCAACTTTTTTTGCTACTACTTCTTCTGCTATTGCTATAACTACTATTTATACTACTACTACTATTCTTGCTCCTACTCCTACTACCACTACTACTAAAACAACAACAACTACTACTACTATGGCTACTACTACTCCTACTTACACTCTCATTGCTACTACTACTCCTTCTACTACAACTACCCCTACCCCAACAACTACTACTTGAACTACTACAACTACTACTATTGCAACTACTACTACTCCTATTAGTAGTAGTATTAGTAGTAATAATAGCAGCAGTATTAGTTGGAGTAGTAGGAGCAATAGTAGTAGTAGCAGCAACAACAATAGTAGTTGTAGTAGCAGTAGCAGTAATAATAGCAGTACTAGTAGTCGAAGCAGTAGTAGTAGTGGTGGTTGTAGTACTAGTAGTAGCAGTAGCATCTGCAGTAATAGTAGCAATCGTAGCAGTGATAGTAGTAGCAGTAGCAATAGCAATAGTAGTAGTACTAGTAGTGGTGGTAGTAGTACCAGTAGCAGTAGTAGCAGTAGTTATAGTAGAAGTAGTCATATCTGTAGTTGTAGCAGTAGCAGCTGTAGTTGTAGTAGTTGTTCTAATAGGAGTAGAAGTAGACATAGTAGTAGTTGTAGTAATGCTAGTAGTAGTTATTGTTGAATAACATGTAGTAGCAACAATTGGAGTAGTAGCCGAAGTAGTTGCTATGAAAGCAGTAGAAGTAGTAGAAGCAGTAGAAGCAGTAGTAGCACTAGTTGCAGTAGTAGCGATTATAGTCGTAGTTGTAGTAGTAGTCATAGTGGTGGTAGTAGTAGTAGTAGTAGTTGTAGTAGTAGCAGTAATGGTAGTAGTATTAGTAGTAGTAGTAGTAGAAGTAGGAGTAGTAGCTGCAGCAGCGGTATTAGTTGTAGTAGTAGCAATAGTAATAGCAGTTGCCGCAGAAGCAGTAGCAACATCAGCAGTAGAGTAGTAGTAATAGTAGTAGTAGTAGTAGTAGTAGTAGTAGTAGTAGTAGTAGCAGCAGTAGCAGCCGCTGTAGTAGTAGTAGTACTAGTATTGGTTTTAATAGAGGTAGTAACAGTAGCAGTAGAAGCAGTAGCGGAAGGAGTTATAGTAGTTGTAGTAGAAGTAGTAGTAGTAGTAGCAATACTAGTAGGTGTAATAGTTGTATTAGGAGTATCAATTGAAGTTTTGTAGTAGCAATAGCAGGGGGAGTAATAGTTGTTGTAGTAGTAGTAGTTGTTGTAGTAGTGGTAATAGTAGTATTAGTAATTGTAGTGGTTGTAGTAGTTGTAGTAATTGTAGTAACAGTCGTTGTACGAGTTGCAGTAGTAGTAGTAGCAGTAGTAGTAATATGAGTATTAGAAGTTGTAGTGCTAATAGTACTAGTTGGAGTAGGGGTCGTAGTAGAAGTTGTAGTAGTAGTAATAGTAGGAGTACTAGTTGTAGGAGTTGTAGTAGTAGTAGTAGTAGTAGTAGTAGTAGGAATAGTAGTAGTCATAGTTGTAGTAGTTGTAGTAATGGTAGTAGTTGTAGTAATAGTGGTAGCAGTAGTAGTAGTAGTAGCAGTAGTAGTCGTAGAAGTAGATGTAGTTGTATTAGTATAGTAGTAGTAGTAGTAGGCGAAGTAGTAGAGTATTAGTAGTATTCGTAGTAGTTGTAGTAGCGGTTGCAGCAGCAGCAGCAGTAGTACCAGTAGTAGTAGTAGTAGTAGTAGTAGTAGTAGTAGTCGTCGTGGTGATGGTGGTAGTAGAAAGACAAGTAATACTAAGACTAGTAGCAGTAGTAGTAGCATTAGTAGTAGTAGGAGGAGTAGCAGTAAAAACAGCAGCAATAGCAATAGAAGTGGCAGTAGTAGAAGTTGTAGTACTAGCAGCAAGAACAACAGGAGTAGGAGTAGCTATAGTAGGAGCAAGAGCAGGAATAGGTGTAAAAAGTAGTAATAATAGTAGCAGAAGTAGTAGAAGTGGTATTAGTAGTAGTAGTAGGAGCAGGAGAAGTGGCTATACTAATTCTGCTGCCTCTACTACTACTACGACTAGTAAGACTACTTCATCTACTACTACTGCAACTACTACTACTGCCACTGCTACCTCCACGACCACTACAATTGCTACCATTACGGCTACAACTACTACAACTTCCACTACCACTCTACTATTGCTGTTATAACTACTGCTACTAATGCTACTACTACCATGGCTAGGGGTCAGCAAAACCGGTTAACCGAACCGATTTTTCTCATTTTAGAACCGGAACCGGATTTCGATTCTCAAAAAATTGAGAACCGAAATCGTATCGATTTGGGCAAAGAATCAATTTTTCGGTTCCGGTTCTAAACCGGTTCTAAAACCGGTATACCAGAGCTCCGGCGTCGCGACGACCGACGAGGGCGAGGGCGAGGGTGAGGCGGCGTCACTGTGAGTGCGAAGGTGAGTGCGAAGGCAAGGCGGCGTCGCTATGAGCTCGGGGGCGAGGGTGAGGCGGCATCGCTGCGAGCTCGGGGGCGAGGGCGAGGGCGAGGTGGTGTCGCTGCGATCTCGGAGGCGACGCGAGGGCGAGGCCAAGGCGGCGGCGGCGGCGCATTGCTGCGAGCGCGGGGTCGACGTGAGGGTGAGGGCGAAGGCGAGGGCGAGTGCGAGGCCGAGGCGGTGCAATTAGGGTTAGGCTTTTATATATTAAACCAGTACGATTCTAGTTAACCGATTTTTCAGAAAACGTGGAACCGGAACCGAAACCGGTTTTCCGGTTCTGTCAAATTTCAAAACCGAAACCGTACCGGTTTGCCCTGAGAACCGATTTTCCGGTACGGTTCGGTTAACCAGTTTTTCGGTTTTTTTTCTCACCCCTAACCATGGTATTGCTACTATTGCTGCTACTACTGCTGCAATAATTTCTACTTCTATTACAGCTACTTCTACTACTATTATTAGTACTACTACTCGTGCTGCTCCTTATACTGCTACTGCTACAACTACTGCTACTACTACTACAACTAATTTTAATGTTGCTACAACTTCTAATACTAGCACTATTACTATAACTACTACTTCTCCTACAACAACAAGAACAACTACTACTACTACATCTCCTCCTACTATTGTTCTTGTTACTACTGCGTCTGCTACAACTACTGCTACTGCTACTATTGCTACTACTACTACTACTACTACTAATACTACTACTTCTACTATCGCTACAAGTGCTACTACTACAACCACTACTACTGCTGCTATTACTGCTACTGCTACTACGACTGCTATGGCTACTGCTACAACTTTTGATACTGCTCTTCTGCTGCTACTACAAATACTGCTACTACTGCAACTTCTCCAACTACTACTACTACTGTTGCTGCAACTACTACTACTGCTACTACTATTACAGCTATGGCTACTACTACTACTTCTCCTACTACTACTATTACTGCTACTACTCCTACAACTACTAGTACTAGTACTACTAGAACTACTACTCCTCGTATGACTAATAGCTATTACTACTACAACTACTAGCACTTGAACTACTACAACGACTGCTACTATTGCTGCTGCAGCTGCTACAACTGCTTACTACTACTACATCAGCTACTACTATTACTTCTACTACTGCTGCTCCAACAACTACTACGACTACTAATGCTCCCAACATGACTGCTATTACTACTACTGCTACTACTATGACTACTGCTGCTGCTGTTGTGGCACCTACATCTACTATTACTACTACTACTACTACTAATACTAATTTTACTAATACTACTATTACTACTTTGACTGCTACTGTTGCTACTACTATTACTATAACTACTACAAATATAACTAATAATAGTATGACTACTACTACTACTTTAACTACTACTCCTACTGGTACTGGTACTGCTACTACCACTACTACTACTGTTACTACAGCTATTGCGCCTATTGCTGCTGTAACCGCTACAACTACTGCTGTTGCTACTTCTACTACTACTGCTAAAACTATTCCTAGTACCTCTATACCTACCAATAATACTACAGCAGCTACTGCTGTTGTTCCTTCTACACCACTAGCACTACTACTACTAACACTACTATTACTACTACACGTACTACTGCGGACACTACTACTACTACTACTACTACGACAACTAACTCAACTATTTCTCCTAGACCTGCTATTGCTGCAACTATTACCACTACTTCAACTACAACTAATACAACTATTACAACTATTCCCTCTACTGCTACTACTACTTCTACTACTCCTGCTACTAAAGCTACTGCTACCTCCACAACAGCTACAACTGCTACGACTACTCCTGCTGCTGCTACTACTATAACTGCTTCTACAACTACAAGTATTGCTACTTCTACTACTATTAATATTACTACTACTAGTACTACGACAACAACAACAACAACAACAACTACTATTACTACAAATCCTACTCCAACTCCTACTCCTACTACTACTCCAAATACTACTACTCCTGCAACTACTACAAGTACTACTGCTCCTTCCACTACTGCTACTACTTATATTACTACGGCTACTGCTATGACCACTAGTATTGCTACTAATACTACTGCTTTTACTATTACTACAACTGCTACTACTGCTACTACTGCTACTACTACTACTACAGCTACTTCTACTCCAACTACTACTACTACTACTCCTGTGGCAACTATTGATGCAATTACTACAATTGCTACTACTTCGACTTCTGCTACTGAGTCTACTGCTAGTACAAATGGTATGACTGCTTTTGCTAAAACTACTATTACTTTCGCTACTACTTATACTACTAACGCTCCTACTATTGCGACTATTACAATTACTGCTACTTCTGCTACAACTACAACAAATATTGCTTCTACTTTAACTATTGCTACTGCTTCTACTACTACAACTCCAAATGTTGTTGCTGCTACTGCTACTTCTACTTCAACTTCTGCTACTACTTTTACTTCAACTACAACAACAGCAACTACTACGACTATTACAACTATTACTAATACTTCTACTATAGTTACAATTGCTGCTACTGCTACCACTACTACTACAACAACAACTACTTCTCCACCTCCTAATACTATTGCTGCTGCTGCTTCTACTACTACTATTAGAACAACTACTAATAGTACTACCACTACTATTGCAACAACTGCTACTACTACTACTGTTACAACTATAACTACTTCTACTACTACTACCATTATTACTATTACTACAACAACTACTGCTATTACTACTGCTTGTGCTGCCACGACTATTACTACTTCTACTACTAATGCTACTACTACCGCTACTACTACTACTTCTGCTACTGTTCCTACTATAGCTACTACTACTACAACTACTAAACTTACTACTATTTGTACAACTACTACTTTTACTACTACTACTACGACTATCACTAGAACTACTGCTACTAGTAGTACTACAGCAACAATAACTACTACTACTAATGTTGCAGCTGTTACTGCTACTACAACAACTATTACTACTACTATTGCAACTACTGCCAGTACGTGTACTGCTACTATCATTACTACTCCTACTACTACTACTATTGCTACTACTGCTACAATTGCTGCTGCTACTACCACTACTACTATGACCATTACTGCTACTACTGCTACTACAATAACTACGACTACTGCTACAATTGCTACTACTATGATTGTTGCTGCTACCACTACTATTACTACTATTGTTGCTACTGCTTCTACTATGACTATGGTAGCTACTACTAACACTGCTACTACGGCTGCTTCTACTACTTTCACTATTACTACCCCCCCTACTAGTATTACCACGACTACAACTACTTCTACTACTACTACTCCTACTCAAACTAATACTACTATCGCTACTACTAGTACTGCTGCTACTAGTGTTACTACTACTACTACTACTACTATTACCACTACTACTACTACTACTGCTACTACTACTTTTACTACTACTTCTAATTCTATTACTACTTCTACTACTATTGCTGCAGCTACTACTACTACTACGACTGCTACTACTACTAATGTTGCTACTAGAGTTACTTCTACTACTAATGCTACCACTTCTTTGACTGCCACTACAATTATTACTGCTACCACTACTATTACTACTATTGTTGCAATTGCTTCTACTATGACTATGGTAGCTACTACTAATACTACTACTATGGCTGTTTCTACTAATTTCACTATTACTACCTCCCCTATTAGTACTGCCACGCCTAGAACTTCTTCTGCTACTACTACTACTACTCCAACTAATACTACTACCGCTACTTCTACTACTACTGCTACTAGTGTTACTACTACTACTACTACTATTACTACTACTACTACTACTGCTACTGGTACTACTACTACTACTACTTCTAATTCTATTACTACTTCTACTACTATTGCTGCAGCTACTACTACTATGACTGCTACTACTACTAATGCTGCTACTATAGCTACTTCTACTACTACTGCTACCACTTCTTCGATTGCCAGTATAATTGCTACTGCTACTACTACTTCATCTACAACTACTGCTACTATTGTTACTGCTGATAGAACAACAACAACAACTAGTACTAATACTACTACTGCTACGACTGCAACCACTACTTTGACTGCCACTAAATTACTACCGCTACTACTACAACTTCTACTACTACTCCTACTATTGCAACTGTTGCTACAACGACAACAACTACTGCTTTTGCGATTACTACTACTTCTCCTACTGCTATCACTATTGCTACCACCTCTACTGCTATGAAAATTGCTACTCCCACTAATACTACTATTGCTAATACTACCACTGCTACTACAAGTGTTGCAACTACGACTATTAATAATCCTACTACTTCTACTCCTACTACTTCCTCTTCTACAACTATTATTGCTACTACTACTGCTACTATTACTACAACTACTACTACAACGACTGCTACTACTACTACTTCTGCTACTGCGGCTACTAATGCTACTACTGTTACCAGTACTACGACTACTACTTCTGCTTCTAATGCTACTACTATTACTACTATAACTATTGCTACTGCTAATACTGCTACTGTTGCTAGAACTACTTCTACTACTACTGCTGCTGCAACAATTACTGCTACTTCTGTTACTAATGCTACAAGGACTACTATTGCTACAACTACTGCTACTACTACTATTACTAATACTACTACACGACAACTTCTACTGCTGCTACCAATATTACCGCTACTAGTTCTCCTACTACAATTACTACTACTAATACTAATTTTACTGCTAATACTACTGCTTATACTATTGGAACAACTACTAGTACTACTCTTGCTGCTGCTACTACTATTACTACCGCAACTACTACTACTACGGCTACTGCTACTACTACTACAACTACTACTACTACGACTACTACTACTACTTCTGCAACTGCTGCTATTACTGCTACTTGTACTACTACTGCTACTGCTACTACTACAACAATAGCTACTACTACTACTATTGCGTTACTACTGTAGCTACTACTTTTACTACTAATACTACTACTGTTGTTGCTACTACTACTGCCACTTCTACTGCTGGTGCTACTACTATTACTACTACTACTACTTCTGCAACTGCGGCTACTAGTACTCCTACTACTACTACTACTACTTATACTACTACTCTGACTTTTGCTGCTAATACTACTCTTACAACTAATACTACTACAAATAATACTACTACTATTACAACAACTACTACTACTTATACTACTACTCCGACATTTGCTGCTAATACTACTCTTACAACTAATACTACTACAAATAATACTACTACTATTACAATTACAACTACTACTACTACTCTACCACTTCAGCTACCACTATTGCTACTACTACTATTACTACTACTACAACTACTACTGCAACTATTACTACTACTGCTACTACTTCTCCTATCGCCACTACAGGTACTACTACTACTACTACTACTAAAACTACTATTATTACTACTGCTACTGCTACTTCTCCAACTACTACTATTTCTGCAACGACAAGCACTACTGTTAACACAGTTATTACTACTACTACTATTACTGCTACAACAACTAATGCTACTCCTATTACTATGACTACGACACTACTATTACGACTATTACTACTGCTGCAACTACTGCTATTTCTACTGCTTTTAACACTAGTAGTATAGCTGCTGCTACTAATGCTACTACTACTTCTATTGCTGCTAGTACTACTACTGTTACTGATAGTACTACTACTGCTACTACAATTGCTACTATTGCTACTACTGCTACTACTAGTGCTACTAGAACAACTACTGCTACTACGCTTACTACAACTTCTCCTACAACAACAATGATAACTATTACTACTACTACAACAACAACTACTACTTCTACTATTACTTCTAAAACTACTCCTACAGCAGTTGCCACTATTGTTCTAATACTGCTACTGCTCTACTTCTCCTATTACTACCACTACTACTACAACTACTACTGCTACTAGATTGCTACTGCTTCTACTACCACAACAGCTACTACTGCTGCTGCAACTACTTTTCCTAGTAATGTTGTTGCTACTACTTTTGCTAGTAATGCTGCTGCTACCACTACAACTATCACTTCTACTGCTATTGCAACTGCTAATACTGCAACTGCTTTTACTCATATTGCCAATGTCGATTCCACCGCAACTACTGCAACCACTACTACTTCTAATTCTACTATTATTGCTACAATCACTACTACTACTACAATGACTAAAATTGATGCTATTACTGCTACTACTACTAGTGTTACTACTACAACAACTACTACTGCTTCTGCTACTAATACTACTACTACAACTATTACGACATCAACTACAACATCTTCTACTATTATTACTACTACTACTGCTACTATTGCAGTTGATACAACTGCTAATGCTCCAACTATTATTGCTACTACTACTAGAACTACTACTACAACTAATACGATAACGTCTGCTACAATAGCTACTCCTGCTACTAATACTACTACTACTACTACCACCACTATGACTATTACTCCTACTCCTAATACAACTGCTACTATTACTATTACTACTACCACTACAACTGCTACAACTCCTACTACTACGGATGGTACTATCATAGGTACTTCTGCGACTACTACAACAACTATTACTACTACTACTGCTACTGCTGCTATTGCTACCTCAACTACTACTGCTGCTGCTGCAGCTTCTACTACTACTACATCTTCTGCTGCTACTACTACTACTGCTACTACTTCATCTACTAGTACTACTACTACTACTACTACTATAGCTACTACTACTATGATTACTATTGCTACAACTACTACTACTATTACTACTACAGCTAGAACTACTACTACAGCAGCCACTAGTACTACTACTAATGCTGCTACTACTACTTCTACTGCTACTACTACTACTACTTCTACTACTACTAGTGCTACTACTACTACTACTACCACTACTACTATTGCTACTACTACTGCTACTACTGCTACTTCTGCAACTAGTGCTACTACGATTCTACTAGTGCTACTACTTCTACAACTACTGCTACTACTGCTACTGCTGCTACTACTAATACTACTACTGCTACTATGGCTGCTACTGCTGCTACTACTACTAGTACTATTATTACTACTACTGGTACAACAATAACTACTAACACTACTACTGCTACTACTTACTGCCACTACTTCTTCTTCAACTACTACTATTACTACAAGTAATACTACTCGTACTACCACTACTAATACTACTACTGCTACTATTACTTTTGTACTATTTCTACTACTCCACTACTAGAATTGCTGCAACTGCTGTGATTGCTTGAACTATTACTGATCCTATATCTACTACTGCTGCTAATGCTACTACGACTATTACTGCTCTTACTACTACTACTGGTACTACATCTTCGAGTGCTACTACAATAACTACTACTGCCACTGCTACTAGTGCTGCTAATACAACTACTACTACTTACTGTACTACTACTACTACTACTACTACTACCACCACCACAACAACAACTACTACTGCTAGTGTTGTTGCTACTACTTCTGCTACTACGACTATGACTGCTATTATCGCTACTACCTTCCTTGCTGCTTCTTCTGCTCTTGCTACTAATACTACTACTCATGCTACTACTACTTCTAGTACGACTACAACTACTACTCATACAGCTACTGCTATTATTATTATTACTACTACTACTATTTCTGCTACTACTATCTTTACTGCTAGTACTATTGCAACTACTTCTGCTGTTGCTACTGTAGCTCCTACTGCTACTGCACTGTCTCTGACTCCTATGACTGCTACTACCATTTCAAAAGCTACTACTACTTCTACTACCACCATCACCATGACTACTACTACTACTTCTACTACCATCACCACGACTATTACTACTACTACTACCACTACTTCTACTACTCCTAAAGCAACAACTACTACTACAACAACAACTACTAGAACTGCTGCAGCTACTACTACGGCTGCTATAACTACTGCAACTATTACTACTACCCTACTTTTACATCTACTAATCCTGCAACTACTCCTACAACAACTATTAGTTCTACTAATGGTACTCCTCCTACTACTACTACTACTACTACAACTACTACTAGTAGTAGTAGTAGTAGTATTTCCACTACTACCACTACAACAACAGCTGTGATTGCATCTTCTACTACTACTAATACTACTACTACCTATACAACTACTACAGCTACTACTTCAAATACAACTACTCCTTTTACAACTTTTGCTGCTACTATATTTTCTCCTATTACTACTACTTCTACTACTACTGCTACTACAACTGCTGCTACTAATACTACAACTACTACTGCAACTCCTACTATGGCTCCTCCTACAACTGCTACTACTACTACTACCACTACAACTACTACTGCTACTACTGCTATTACTACTACTACTCCCACTTCAACTACTACTACTAATGCTTCTGCCACTACTCCCATACTACAACTGTTGCTACTACTATGACTACAACAACTACTACTACTACTGCTGCTACTACTACTGTTGCTGCCTCGACTACAACAACAACTACTACTACTCCTCCTCCTCCTCCTACTACTACTACAACAACAACAACTACTAATATGACTACTACAGCTACCACTGCTACTACCACAACAACTACTACTAATATGACTACTACAGCTACCATTACTATTCCTACTGCTGCTAGTACTTCAGCTACGACTTCGTTTACTACAACACCAACTAGTAATCCTACTACTACTGCTAATGCTCCTTCTACTAGCTACTCCTACTACGACTACTACTACTGCTCCTAGTACTAATACTACTCCAATAACTAATACTACTTCTACTATTACGACTACTACTAAGGGACTGCTACTATTATAGCTACTACTTGTATAACTACTATTGCTACTACAGCAACTATAAACACTAGTACTACTACCGAGACTTCTACTACTGCTGCTACTACAACTACTTATTCTTCTACTGTAGCTTCTGCTACTCCTACTCCTGCTACTCCTGCTCCTACTATTACTACCACTCCTACTTCTACTAGTGCTACAACAGCTTCTACTGCTTCTTCTACTACTACTACTACTCCAGCTGCTACTTCTACTGCAACTACTAATACTGCACCTACAACCGTTCCTATTACTACTTCTGTTACTACTACTGATACAATTGCTACTACAGCTACTACTTTTACTACTACTACAACTGCTACCACTACTACAACTACAAATACTACTCCTACTGCTACAACTACTACGACTAAATCTACTACTACTGCTACTCAAACTACTACTATGACTACAACAACTACTACTACTTCAACTATTGCTGCTGCTGCTACTATGACTACCACAACTACTGATACTTCAGCTACTACTACTACTTCTACTACAACAACATCTACTACTATTTCTACTTCAAGTACTTCTACTACTTCTACTACTACTACTCCAATGACTTCTGCGGCTACTGCTGCTTATACTTCAACTTCTAGTACTACTTTTACTTCAACTACTACCACAACCACTACAACTACTGCTGCTACTTTTAATTCAACTACTACTACTACAACCACTACGTCTACTACAACTATTATTAATACTAATACTACTATTACTACCGCAATTGTAGTAACTCAACTACTGCAACTGCTGCTCCTACTACTACTACAACACCAACTTCTAGAACTCCTAATACTACCGCTACTACTACTGCTGCTACTACTATTGCTACTGCAACGACTAGTAATACTATTACGAGTACTACTGCAACTATTGCTACTACTACTACTTCTACAATTGCAGCCACTACTACTACTACCACTACCACTACTACCACTACAACAACTGCTATTACTACTGCTAGTGCTGCTACGGCTACTGCTACTATTACTACTAATGCTGCTACAACTAATACTACTGCTGCTGCTGCTGCTACTACTGCTACTACTACCACAACTTCTACACTTACTACTACTACTCCTACTCCTCCTCCTCCTCCTCCTACTACTACCACCACTAATTCCACTGCTGCTACTACTTCTTCTGCTACTACTCGTACTACTCCTACAACTACTATTGCTACTACAACAACTATTGATACGACTATTGCTGATGCTGCTGCTAATACTATTACTACTACTACTACTAATGCTATAAGTACTTCAACTTTTACTCTAATTACTTCTACTATAACTATAACTATTACGACTACTTCTTTTTCTACTACTATTACAACTATTAATGCAACTATTATTTCTACTTCTACTACTCCTACTACTAAGACTACTACTAATACCACCACTAGGACTACTATTTGTTCAACCACTACTACCACTACTACTACTACTATTGCTATTGTTACAACAACTACAAATACTGCTGTTTCTGCTACTACAGCTACTACTATTTCTACTTCAACTGCAACAACAACTATTACTACTATAGCTTATGCTACTACTTCTCCTATTATTACTACTACTACTCCTACTACTACTTCCACTACAACCAACGCTGCTACTACTGATACTACTACTACTAATAATTCTACTACCTCTATTTCTGTTGCTATTATTGCTACTGCTACCGCCACTACTACTACTACTGCTACTGCTACTAGTTCAACTGCCGCTAGGCCGCTACGACTACAGTACTACTACTTCAACCACTATTTCTACTACAACTACTACTGCTACATCTAGTACATCTAATATTACTACTAGTAGTAGTACTACTACAACTGCGACTACAACTACTGTTACTACTACAACGACTATCACTAATACTGCTTCTATTTCTGGTACTACTACTACTACTTTTGCAACTACAACTACTGCTATTGGGACTGCTACTGCCACTACTACTACTACTACAGCAGCTGCTGCCCCTACTACTAATACTACTTTTGCAACTACAATAACTAACGATTCAACTTCTACTTCTCCTATTACAACTATTACTACAGCTACTACAACAACCAATGCTAGTACTACTATTGCTACAAATATTACGATGAATACAACTACTACTAAAACTATTACTACTACTTTTCGGACTACTACTACTTCTGCTACAGCTACTACTCTTACCACTACAACTACTACTACTGCAACTCCTATGACGGCTACAACTACTGCTATGACTACTACTACGACTACTACCGCCCCTACTGCTACTACAACTACTGCTGCTGCTACTACTACCACCACAACCGATACTACAGCAACTACTACCACCACCACCACTACTACTACTACTACTACTACTACTACTACTACTACTACTACTACTACTACTACTACTACTACTACTACTACTACTACTACTACTACTACTACTTCTACTAACACTACTACTACAACTAATGCTACTACTACTTCTACTACTACATTGGCTACTAATACTATAATTATTACTACTGCTGCTGCTCCTACTTCTGCTGCTACTGCTACTATAATGAGGGCTACTATTACTACTACAACAACGACTACAACTACAACAACAACAACTACTACTACTACCTCTACTACTACAGCTATTGACACTATTACGGCACTATTTTTTCGACTACTTGTACTAACACTACTACTACCACTACTCCTACTACTATTGCTACTACTACTAGTACTTCTATCACTACTACTAGTACTTTTACTACTACTACATGTAGTACTTCTACTACAACTACTAATACTACTACAGATACTACTACTACAACTACAACTACTACTTCTGTAGCTTCCACTACTACTACTCCTACTACTACTACTTCTACTCTTACTGCTACTACTAATGTCCCTACTACTACTACTAGTACTGCTACTACTACCACTACTAGTACTTCCACTATTACTACTACTACTATTACTACTATAACCAATACTATCACTACTACAATTACTGCCACAACTCCTATTCCTCGTACTATTACTATTACTACTCTTGCTGCTACTACAACTACTCCTACTTCTTATACTCCTACTCCAAAAATTGCTACTGCTGCTACTACTACTCCAGCTACTACTGATACAACAACTACTACTACCACTACTCTTCTTACTACTACAACTATGGCTACAACTACTATAGCTACGACTATTACCACTACTACTATTGCTACTACTACTACTGCCACTACCCCTACTACTACTATTGCTGCTTCTGCTTCTACCTCTACTACTACTACTGCTGCTACTAAAACTATACTACTACTACTCCAACAACTACTACTATTACTACTATTACTACTATTAATACAACTACTAAACCACTACTACTACAACTACTCCTACTACTACTACAACTACATTTGTTAATTCTACTACTACTTCGGCTACTACTACTACTTCTATTGCTACTACAACTTCTACTACTGCTACTGTTGCTGCTTCTACAACTTCTACTGCTAAAACTGCTATTACTCCTACTGCTACATATACTAACCCTACTAAAACTACTACAACTACAGCTACTATTGCTACTACTTCTACTACAACTACTACCAATATTACTACTACTACTACTACTACTACTACGACTTCACCTCCAACAACTTCTACAACAACCACTACTGCTACTACTACTACTACTACAACTACTACTACTCCTCTGCCTCCTCCTCCTCCTACTACCACTACTACTCCAACAACTACTATTGCTACTACTACTACTACTATAGCTGTACCTGTTGCTTCTAATACTGCTACTACTACTACAACAACTACTATTCCTATTGTTATTACAATAACTACTTGTACTACTGCTATTACTACTGCTACTAATACAACAATGGCTACTGCCACTACTACTACTACCACTACGGCTAATACTACTACTATTGCTGCTACTGCTGCTACTCTAGCTGCTACTACTACTTCTACTATTACTTGTATTACAGCTACTGCTTCTATTACTGCTTCTATTACTCCTCCTCCTACTACTACTACTCCTACTACTACTACTATTACTACTATTACTACTATTGTTATTCCTATTACTACTAGTATTACAACAACTACAACTACTCCTACCACCACCACCATGACTACTACTACAACTACTACAACTACTACAACTTATCCTACAACTACTACTATTTCTACTATGACTCCAACTATAACCACCACTACTACTACTAATACTACTACTACTACTACAACTACTACTACTCTAATACTGCTACTGCTACTACTACTACAACTACAACTACTACTACTACTAATACTACTAGTACTACAACTACTACCACAACCACCACTACTAATACTACTACTACTATACTATTAATACTAGTAATACTACTCCTACAGCCACTACTGCTAATACTCACACTACAGTTACTGCTGTTGCTGCTACTGCTACTACAACTACAACAATAACAACAACTACTACTATCACTGCAATTGTTGCTAGTACTATACTACTACTGCATCTACTTTTACTAGCACTACTACTACTTTGACAATAATTACTACTAAAACTACTACAACTAGTACAACTACTACAACTACTACAACAACTACAAATCCTATCGCTACTAATACTACTACTACTAGAACCACTACAACTACTATTTCTAATACTACCACTACGACTACTACTATTGCTACTACGACTACTACTATTACAAGTACTACCAGTACTACTTCAACTACTTCTACTATTGCACCTCCTCCTCCTCCTCCTACTACTAGAACCACTACAGCTACTATTTCTGCAATTACTATTACAACAACAACTACTACTACTATTAATACTACTGCCACTACTACAACTACTGCTACTACTACCACTGCTATTAACACTACTAATAGTACTCCGAATCCTACTACTTCTCTGACTACTACAACCGCTACTACTTTTACTACAACTACTACTGCTGCTGTAACTACTACTACAGCTTGTACAACTTCTACTACTATTGCTACCACTACTGCTACTACTACTCCTATTACTACCACAACAACAACTACTACTACTACGACTACTACAATTTGTACTGCTATGTTTACCACAACTACTATTGGTACTGGTATTACTACTATAACAACTACTGCTATCAAAACTACTACAACTACAATCACTACTACCACTACTATAACTACATCTACGTCGCCTACAGCTACTACTGCTACTATTACTGCTACTCCAACGGCTACTACTATGACTTCTGCTTCTACCCCTACAACTATTACTACTATGACTACTGCTACTACTACTGCTACTGCAACTACTACTACTCCAACTCCTAATGTAACTACCACTACTACTATTGCTAATACTCCTACTAATACTAATGGTATTATTGCCACTGCTATTACTACTACTACAACAACAGCTACTACTACTACTCCTACTTCTGCTACTACAACAACAACAACAACAACAACTACCTCCAGTTCTTCTTGTTCCTCTTCTTCGACTAATACTACTCCTCCTCCTATTATTATTTCAACTACTACTACTGCTGATGCTGTTGCTACTAATGCTACTATTACTACTACTTCTATTACAAGTATAACTGCTACTGCTACAATTGCAATTACTACTACTAATACTACCATTGCTAATACTACTACTACTACTACTGTTGCTGCTACTCCAACACCCTCTACTACTACTACTACTCCTACTAATAAAACTACTGCTGCTTCTGCTGCTATTGCTTTTATTGCTACTACAACTACTACTACTACTACAACAACAACAACAACAACAACAACAACAACTACTACTACTACTACTACTTCTATAGCAGCTGTTGCTACTACTACAATTACAACAACTACTACTACTACTACTAATACTGTTATTACTGTAGCTATTCCTACAACTAGTACTACTTATACTATTGCTCCTACGCCTACTCCAATTCTAACTCCTATTGCTACTCCTTACTACTACTACTGCAACTACCACTTCTACTAAAACAACTACTCCTACTCCAATTCCTACTGCTACTTAAGACTCCTACAACTACTATTCCTACTATTACCACTAGTGCTACTATTACAACTTTTACTACTACTACCACTACTACTACAACTACTATTATGACTAATACTACTACTACCGTTACTATTTCTACTGCAACTACAACTACTACTACTGTTGATGCTTCTGCTACAACAACAATGACGACAACGACTACTTCTGCTACTACTACTACAACAACAATAACTACTACTACTACAATAACTACTACTGCAACTACTCTTACAACGATTGCAACAACTACTACTACAAGAACTACTACTACAAGCACTATGACTAGTACTACAACTACAACTACTCTTATTACCACTTGTACTCTGACTCCAACTACTACTACAACTACTACTCCACCTCATATTACTAGTACAACAACTCCTACTCCTGCTACTATTAATATTACTAGCCCTGGTAGTACTACTACTACTACTACAACTCCTACTAATACTCCTTTTCCAACCCCAACTCCTACCAGTACTCCGAATACTACAACTACTACTACAACTACCACTATAACTACAACTAGTATTGCTTCTACTATGACTGCTGCTGCAACTACTACTCAACTAGTAGTACAACCATTACTAATACTACCACTATTATCATTGCTACTAATATAAGTACTACTCTTATTAGTACTACTACAACTACCTCGAGAACTACTACAACAACTACAACATCGACAGCTGTTGCCACAACAACTACTACTAGCACAACTTCTGCTACTCCTACTGCAACTCCTACCACTGCTACTACTACTACAACTACTACTACTCTCAATACTCCAACAACTACGACTACTAGAACTACTCGTACCCCTACTCCTACTCATTCTTCTACTACTACTACTACTACAAAAACTAATATTACTACTACTACTACAACAGCAACTACTGCTACAGCTACTACTACTGCAACTCTTGCTCCGCCTACTACTACTACTACTCCTACTCCTACTCCTACCACTACTGCAACTCCTACTCCTAACCCTACTACTACTTCTTCATCCACCATTGCTATTACAATTGCTACTACTATTTCTACTACTAATACGACTATTACTATTGATACTACTACTACAATTATAACTACTACGACTTCTGCTACAACTACTACTACTTCTATTACTACTACAAATAGTACTACTAGAACTATTACAGCTACTACTATAACTAGTACTACTACTACCACCACTACTACTATCACTACTACTACTACGATTACTACTACTACTACTACTACTACTACTACTACTACTACTACTACTACTAGTTCTACTACTACTACTACTACTAGTTCTACTACTACTACTACAACAACAACTTCTACTAATACAACAACAACTACTACTACCACACCACTACTACTAATACTACTACTACTACTACTATAACTAACCAACTACTACTAGTACTACTACTACCACAACGGCAACTACTACTACTTCCTGAACTACCCCAACTACTACTTTTCCTACTACTACTATTACTACTAATACTACAACTACTTCTATTGCTACTACAACTACTACTACAACTACTACCACTTCCACTACTACTACTACTACTACTACTACTACTACTACTACTACTACACAACAACTACTACTACTACTATTACTACTAGTACTACAACTAGTACTGCTACTACTATTACTACTATGACCCCTACTACAACTACTACTACTATTGCGGTGGCTACTACACTACAACTACAAGAACTACTACTAGCACTGTTACTACCACAACTACTACTATTACTACTGCTGCTACTGCTACAGCTACTACAACACCTACTGCTACTACAACTATTTCTACTACTACTACTACTATTACTACTACTACTACTATTACTACTATTACTACATCTACTACTACAAGAACAACTACTACTACTGCTACTCCTACTCCTACTACAACAGCCACTGCTACTACTACAACTATTACTACTACTATTATTCCTCCTCCTCCTCCTCCACCGCCTCTGCATCCTCCTCCTCCACCTCCTCTACTACTACTACTACTATTATTACTACAACAACAACAATAACTACTACTAATACTACTATTAATACTACTGCTACTACTATTACTACTGCTACTATTACTCCAACTACTACTGTTGCTACTGCTACAACTGCTACTACTACTACACTACTACTACTACAAATACTACTGCAACTACAACTCTTAGTACTGCTAGTACTCAAACATCTAAAAGTATTACCACCAATCATACTATTACTAGCACTACCACTACAACTACTCCTAATAACACTACTACTACAGCTACTACTACCATTTCTACAACTTCCACTACTACTACTACTACTTCTACCACTACTTTTTCTGCTGCTAAAACTACTACTCCCACTAATACTACAACAACTACTACTATTACTTCTAATACTACTACCAGTACTACTACAACAACTACTACTAGAATAACTTCTTCTACTATTACTACTACTACTACCACAACAACTTCTACTACTGCAACTACTACAACAGCTAATACTACTGCAACTACTACAACTACTACTGCTACTACTACTACTACTACTATTGCTACAATTAGTACTACTACGTCCTGCTACTACTACTACTATGACTACAACTACTTATACTACTACTACAATAACTACTACTATGGTTACAACTACTGATACTGCTTCTAATACTACTACAACAACAACTAGTACTACGAGTACTACTACTACAATACCTATTACCTCTAATACTACTGCACCTTCTCCTCCTACTACTACTACAACTTCTGCTGCTACTACTACTGCTACTACTACTACAACTATTACTACTGCTAGTACAACTACTATGACACTACTAGTACTGCTACTACTGTTGCCGCTACTACCTCTACTTCTACTACTACCACTACTACTACTACTATTACTAGTACTACTGCTACTACTACTATTACTACTACTTCTAAAACTACATCTAAAACTACTTCTCCTACTACTATTGCTACTGCTGCTATAATTATTATTACTACAACAACAAGTACGACTACTACCACTTCTGCTACTACTACTGCTACTACTACTACACGACAACTACAACAATTGTTGCTCGCACTACTACAACTCAAGAAACTACTATTATTCCTACTACTACCACTACTTCTACAATTACTCCTATTGCTCGTACTACTGCTCCTATTACTATTACTACTACCACTACTACTACTACAACTTCTGCTACTACTTCTACTACTACTACTACTACGTCTACTACTACGTCTGATACACTTCTAGTACTCCAACTGCTACTACCTCCCACTACTACTTGTACTACTACTACTGCAACTGCAGTTGCTGCTGCTACACTTCTTCTACTACTACTACTACCACGAGCACTACTATTACGACAACTACTCCTCCGACTACTACTGGCACTACTACAACAACCACAACTACTACTACTACTACTACTACTACTACTACTACTACTACTACTACTACTACTACTACTACTACTTCTCGTAATGCTCCTACTACACCAACACCAACAACAATAATGACTACTACGACTTCAACAACTACTACTAGTAATACTACTACTGCAACTACTACTAGTAATATTATTGCTACTGTTAGTACTACTAATACTAACACTACAGTTACTGTTGTTGTTGTTGCGACTACTACTACTACAACAACAACAATAACAACAACAACTACTACTACTACTACTAATGTTGCTGCTGCAACAACTACACTACTACTACATCTACTATTACTAGTACTACTACTACTCCTACAATAATTACTATTACTACTACTAGTACTGGTACTACTACTACTACTATAACTACAACTCCTATCGCTACTAATACTAGTATTACTAGAACCCCTACAGCTACTATTTCTAATACTACTACTTTGAATACTACTAATACTGCTACTACTACTACTACCAGCACAATCACTAGTACTACTACTACAACTACTACAACTTCTACTACCAGAACCACCACAGCTACTATTTCTACTTCAAATACAACAACAACAACTACTACTACAACTAATACGACTACCACTACCACAACTACTGCTACTTCTAGCACTCCAACTTCTACTACTACTACTACTACTACTACTACCACCACCACCACCACCACCACCATTACTACTACTCCTACTCCTAATCCATCTCCAATAATAACTACTATAGAATGTACAACAACAACTACTGCTAGTACCATTACTGTGACTACTACTCCTATTACTGCCACAACAACTACTACTACTACTCTGATTACTTCAACAACAACCACTACCACCACTACTACTACGAATTCTACTACGACGTCCACTACTACTACTGCTACTACTACTCCGAGTACTACCAGAACTACTACAACTACTATCACTACTACATCTCTTACTACTAATACTACTACTGCTACTGCTACTACTACTACCACAACTACTTCTTCTACTCCGACAACTATTACTACTATGACTACCACTACTGCTTCAACTACTACAACTACTACTACTCCAACTCCCACTACAACTACCACAACTACTTCTGCTGCTGGAACTACTGCTACTCCAACTCCCATTGCAACTACCACAACTTCTATTGCTAAACTCCTCCTACTACTAATAATAATCCTTCTACTACAACTATTGCTACAACTATTAAAACTACAATAACTACTACTACAACTATAATAACTACTACTACTAGTTCCCACACTACTACTACTGCTACTTCTGCACCTATTACTACTACTACTTCTGCTATTACCGCTACTACAGCTACTACTTCTTTTTCTACTTCTACTACTCCTACTACTACTACAACTACTAATAATAATAATTCTGCTGCTGTTGTTACTACTACTACCCCGGCTACTACTACTACTCCTCCTATGCCAACTCCTATTATAGCAACTCTTCCTACTACTAAAACAACATCAACTACTACTACAACTACCACCACAATAACTTCTACAAATGCTGCTTCTAGTAATTGTACTACTACTGTTGCCGCTGCTACTACTATTGCTACTATTAATATTACGGGCACAAGTACTACTTCTGTTGCTGACGCCATGGCTGCGAGTCGGGCATTTACTACAACTACAACACCTACTGCTGCTGCTAATGCTATGGCTGCGACTCCTACAACAACTACTACTACACCTACTACTTCACTATTAATACTGCTATTATTAGTACTGCTACTATTCCTAGTAATTCTACTACAACTACTACTAGTACTTCAACTACTACTATTACGCCTACTACTACTACTGCTACTACTTCTGCTACTACAACAACAACTACTACAACAACAACAACTACCACTATTACTACTGCTGCTGCAACTACTACTACTTCTACTACTACTACTACTACTTCTGCAACTACTACTACTTCTAATACTATTACTACTACTGCTGGTACTACTACTACTTCTAATACTACTACTACTGCTGCTGGTACTACTACTACTAATACCACGCCTATTATGACAAATACTACTGCTACGATTGCCAATACTTTTGCTACTACTGCTTCTACTACGCTTACTACTACTACTACTATTGCTACTACTACCACTATTGCTACCGCTAGTACTACTACTAATACTACTGCTCCTACAACTACTACAACTTGTACTACTACAACTACTTCTACTATTTCTGCTACGATTGTTAGTACTTCAATTGCTACTCCAACTACTTCCCCTCCTGCAACTACTACTACTCCTACTACTACTGCTGCTACTACTGCTGTTCCCACTACAACCCCTACTAGTACACCTACTCCTATTACTACTGCAGATGCTACTGCCGCCACTACAGCTAATACTATAACAACCACTACAGCTGCTGCTGCTGATGCTACATCAGCTCGTACTACTACTACTACTTCTACAACTATTACTAAGATGACTACTACTACTACAACAACAACAACAACTACTACTACAAGTACTTCAACTACTACTACTACTACCACTCGTCCTTCTTCTCTGCCACCTCCTACTACTACTAATAGTAGTACCACTACTACTACTGCTGCTGCTGCTACTACTACCACTCATACACCAACTACTACACCTATTACTAATTCAGCTAATAGACCTACTACTACTATTATTGCTACTACTACTACTTCTACTATAACTACTTCTATTTTAACTGCTACTACTGCTGCTACTACGACTACAACAACTTCTACTACTACTACTACTCATGCTACTACTACTAATATGACTACAACTGCTCCTGCTACTAATACTACTACTGCCACTGCTACTACTACTGCTGCAACTACCTTTACTACAACTGCCATTCCTACTACTACACTCCTAATGCAACTACGGCTACAAGCACTACTGCAACTCCAACAAGTTCCACTATTACTACTACTAATACTACTGCTAGCACTACTGCTACTTCTACAATTACCCCTATTGCTATAACTACTACTCCTACTACTACTACTACCACTGCTACTACAACTAGTACTCCTACTGCTACAACTACTACTCCTACTACTACTACTAATACTACGACGACTACTACTACTAATACTACTACGACTACTACTACTATTACAACTACAAGTTATACTACTACGACCCCTCCTCCTACCACTACTACAACTACCACTACTACTACTACTACTACTACTACTAGTACTACAATAATAACAACTACTAGTACTATCATCCTCCTCCTCCTCTTAATAATCCGACTACAACTACCACCATTATTACTACTACAACAACTACTCCTACTACTAATACAATTATTACTAATACTAATACTAATACTATTACTATTAACGCTACTACTACTATTAGCACAACTACTGCTACTACAACCACTACAACTACTACTGTTTTAGCTACTACTCCTACTACAACTATTACTGCTGCTACTACTACTACCAGTACTACTACCACTACTACAACTACCACTACCACTTCTGCTTTGGCTACTACTGCTACAACTACAACAACAACAACAACTACTACTATTGTTACTTCTATTATAACTTCCATTACTACTGCTACTCCTACCATTACTCGTAGTACTACGGTTACTACTCTTACTACTACTACTACTGCTATTACTACTGCTGCTTCTACATCTATTAGGACTACTATTACCCCTACTACTACTACTACTACTACTACTACTACTACTACTACTAGTACAACTGCTACTATTACTACTACAACTACTACTAATATTATTGCCATTACAGCTACTACTACTACTATGACTACTAGAAGTACTGCAATAATAATAATAACTACTACTACTACTACTAGTACTACTACTACTACTACTTGTGCAACTACTACTACTACTACATCAACAACAACAACTACTACTATTACAACTAATACTACTACTACTAGGACAACTACTACTACTACTACGACTACTACTACTATTGTTGCAGCTGCATCTACTGCTTCGCGTAATACTCATACTACAACTACTATTATTAGTACTACAACTTCTACTACTCGTACTACTACTACTATTACAACAACTACTATTATTATTACTACTACTTCTACTATTCCTACTACAACTTCTATTACTACTACAGCTTCTACTATTACTGCTACTGCTGCTTCTACTACTACTGATTCTACTAGTACCACTACTACAACAACTGCTCCGACCGCTACTACGACTAATTGTACTACTTCTGCCACTTCAAGTACTACTACTACTAACTACGACTCCTACTCCCATTCTAACTATTACTATAGCTCCTACTACTACTTCTATAACTATAACTTTTGATACAACAACAACAACAATAACGACTATGACTACTACTACTACTACTACTACTGCTGCTACTGCAATAGCAACTACTACTACTGCTATTACGACAACAACTACGGTTGCTACTGCTACAACTACAACTACTACTACACCTATTGCTACTAATAGGACTACTACTAAAGCTGTTGTAACTACTGCTGCTACTACTACTACTAATGCTACTATTACTACTAATACTATTACTAATGCTACTATTACTACTACTACTACTATTACTTCTAGTGCTACTACTATAACCAATGCTACCTCAACTACTCTTACTACTACCACTACTGCTACTAATACTGCTACTATTACTACCACTACTACTCCTCCTACTACTACAACCACTACAACTACTTCGACTACCCGGACACCTACCCGGACTGCAATTACTACTATGACTTCTATTACTACCCCTGCTATTGCTGCTACGGTTGCAACTCCTATAATAACTACTACTACTCCTACTACTATTAGTACTACTGCTACTACTACTACAACTGCTGCTACTAGTACTGCTACTACAACTGCCATTAGTACTTTAACTACAATTACTACTATTACTACTACTACTACAACAACTATTACTCCTCATAGCACTACTGCAACTACAACTATAACAAATGCTACAACGATTACTACTACTACTACTACTAGTACTGCTACTACAACAACTACTTCAGCAACAACTACAATAACTACTACTACTACAACTACTATTTCTACCAATACTACTACTACTACTACACCTATTACTAAAAATACTACAAGGACTATTACTACTACTGTTGCTACTACGGCTTCTACTACCCTTATTACTACTACTACAACCACTGCTACTACCACTGCTGCTACTGCCACTACTGCTATTAATACTTTTACTTGTACAACTACTACTAGTACGACTACTACTACTCATACTTCTATCACTACTGCTACTACCCCAACTATTCCTACTACTCCTAATACTCCTTCTACTACTAGTACTACTAGTGCTACTTCTAGTGCTACTACTAGTCCTCCAACTTCTATTCTTACTATTAATACTATAATTTTACTTCTACAACTGCTACTACTATTGCAACTACCACTACGACTACTATTAGTACTACTACAACTACTTCTACTGTTACTACTATTATTACCAATCATAGACCTACTCCTACTACTACTATAACTACTATTCCACCTCCTACTAGTACTACTGTTACTCCTACCCCTGCAAATGCTACTATTACTGCTACTACTTATTCTACTACTGGTACTATAAATCCTACTACTACTCCTATTCCAACTCCAACTCCTACCAGTACAGCGACTACTACAACTACCACTACAACTACAACTACTAGTACTCATACTACGACACTACTACAACAACTACTGCTACTACAAGTACTACTACCGCTACTACTACTACTATTATTATTCTAATTCTACTACTACTATTACTACGACTACTGTTGCTGCTCTTACCTCAATTACTACAACTACTACTACCGCATCTGCTGCAGTTGCTACAACAACTACTACTTGTACTACTTCTACTACTCCTACTCCCACTCCTAAAGCTGCTCCTACTACTCCTACTACTACTACTACTATCGCTACTCCAACTACGATGACTCCAATAACTACACCTACTCCTACTCCTACTCCTACTCCTCCTCCTCCTACTATTACCACTAATACTACTATGCTAAAACTATGACTACTACTAATACTCATCCACCTCCTACACCTGTTCCTGCTACTTCTACTACTACTACTACTAATACTGCTATTACTTCTGCTAATACGACTACTACTTCTACTACTACTACTACTACCACAACCACTACTAATCCTCCTACAACTATGACCACCACCACCACTACTACTACTACTACAGCTACTACTGCTACCAGTACTACTACTACAACTACAGCTAATCCTGCTGCAACTACTACTATGGCTACTACTACTACCATTACTGCTACTACTCCGCCTACTACTATTGTTGCGACTACACTACTACCACAACTACTTCTACTAGTACCACAACTACTCCTAAATTACAATTATTACTACTAACAATACAGTGACTACCACACTAAAAAATTCTACTATGACTCCTACTCCTACTACTACTACTCCCACTACTACTACTACTACTTCTTCCACTCCTACTACTACTACTACGACGACGACTACTACTCCCACTACTTCTACTCTTTCAGCTACTACTACTAGTCCTACTACTATTACTACTGCTACTCCTATGGCTGCTACTGCTACTATTACACAAACTCCAACTCCTAAAATTACTCCTACTACTACTCCTGCTACTACTATCACTACCTCTACTACTGCTACTGCTACTACTACTACTTCTACTACTACTAATACTAATAGTACTACTGCTACTTCTACTACTATGACAATGGCTACTACTACTAATACAAATACTTCTCTTACTACTACTCCATCAACTACTACTAGTATGACCACTACTACAACAACTGCTACAACTACAACCTCTACTACTAAAACTATTGCAACTACTACCACACTACTACTACTACTACTACTACAAGCACTACTACTACTCGGACAACTACTACTATTACGACCACTAATACTACTACTACTCCTACTACAGCTATTACTACTACTACTGCTACTACTACTACTTCTTCCACTACAACTACTACCACTACTACAACTACTACTTCTACCGCTATTACTGCTACTACTACTGCAACTCCTACTGCTACTACTACTACTCCTTCTACTACTACTACTACTACTCCCACTACAACTACTACTAATACTACTACTACTACTACTACTCCTTCTACTACTACTACTACTACTCCCACTACTCCTCCACCTCCTACCACTAATACAACTACCACTGCTACTACTCAAAATTCTACTAATACTACTATGACTACTCCAACTCTGACTTCTACAACTACAACTACTCCTACAACAACAACAATAGCTACTACTACTACTATTATTCCTCCTCCTCATCCTCCACATCGACCTCCTACTACTACTTCTGGTACTACTCCTTCTACTAGTACTACAACTATCACTCCTAGTACTACTACTACTACTACTAATATCATGATGACTATACCTAATACTACTTCTACTACAACTTCTACCACAATAACTACTACTGCAACAAATACTATAGCTACTTTTATAGCTACTACTACTACTACTACTACTATTCCTCCCCCTCCAGCCCCTACTCCTCCTCCTCCTACTACGACAACAACAACAACAACAACAATAACAACAACAACAACAACAACAACAACAACTACTACTACTACTACTACTACTGCTACTACTTGTACAATAACTACTACTACCACAACAACAACAATAGCTACTACTAATATGAATTCTACCAGTACTTGTACTACTAATACTAGTACTACTACTATTACTACTATTACTACTACTACTACTACTACTATAATGACTACTACAACCACTTCTGCTCCTAATACTCATGCTAAAACTACTACTATTACTACAACTACTTCTACTACTCCTACTACATCTACTATTAGTACTACTACTAATACCACAACAACTACTACTACTACTACCAATAATACTATTATTACCACTACTTCTATTACAGCAACTACTACTTCTGCTACTACTACTGTTCCTCCTCCTCCGCCTCCTACTACTACTACCAATACTACTAGTACAGCTACAATGAAAACTACTCCTACTGCTACTGCTACTACTCATACTACTTCTACTACTACTACTGCTACAACTACAACTTCTACTATGATTATTACTGGTACTACTGCTACTACTACTACTCCTCCTATTGCTACTAATACAACCTCTACTTATATTACTACTACTACTACTGGTACTACTTCTACTATTACTACTAATACAACAACTACTACAACCGCTACTCCTACTACTTCCACTACCACAAGTACTACTACTACTACAACTACTACAACTATTCCTTCTCAAACTCCTACAACAACTACTACTCTTACAACTACAACTACAGCTACGACAACCACTACTACTCCTACTATTACTTCTTCTATGACTACAACTCCTATTACTCCTGCTACTACTACTACTACTACTACTACTCCTGTACCTATTCGTACTACTACTCCTATTACTTCTACTATTACTACTACAACAACAACAACTACTACTTCCAGTTCTTCTTGTTCCTCTTCTTCGACTACTACTACTACTGCTCCTATTATTATTACATCTACTACTGCTGCTGCTGCTGCCACTACTAATACTACTATTACTACTACTTCTATTGCAAGTACAACTGCTACTACTAGAACTGCAATTACTACTACTAATACAACCATTGCTAATACTACTACTACTACTACTACTGTTGCTGCTGCTCCTACAACCTCTACTACTACTACTACTCCTACTAATAAAACTACTGCTGATTCCATTTCTATTGCTTTTGCTGCTACTACTAGTACTAATACTACTAATACTACTACTACTGCTGCTACTACTGCTGCTACTAAGTCTGTACTAAGCTACTACTACTACTACTACTACTACTACTACTACGACTACTACTACTACGAACTAACTACTACCTACTACTACTACTACTACTACTATTATCACTACACTACTACTACTTTCTACGTCTACTACTACTACTACTAATGACTACTAGAACTTCTACTACTATTACTACGACGAACTGACGACTACTACTAACAACAACAACAACAACAACAACTACTACTACTACGAATACTACTACAACTACCACTACTACTACGGCTACGACTACTACACTTGGCCCTGCTAACTACTACTACCACTTGTGCTCCTACTCCTGCTACTGCTACTACTCATAAACCTACTACTCCTACTACTACTTCTGGTCCTACTACTATTACTACTACTACAACTAATACAACTACTATTATAACTACTATTACTAACACTACTACTACTACTTCTGCTATAACTAATATTGTTGCTGCTTCTGCTGCACCTGGTGCTACTACTACTATTACTACAACTACTACAACTACTACTAATTCTGTTATTACTGCACCTATTCCAACAACAACTACTACTCGTACTACTGCTCCTACGCCTACTCCAATACCTACTCCTATTGCTACTCCTTACTACTACTACCACAATTATTACTTCTACTAATACAACTACTCCTACTCCAATTCCTACTCCTACTCAAGTCTCCTACAATTACTATTCCTACTATTACCACTAGTACTACTATTACAACTTCTACTACTACTACTACTACTACTTCCACTACTACCACTACTACTACTACTACAACTACTTTTACTACAACTACTATTAAGACTAATACTACAACTACCGCTACTATTGCTACTGCTACTACAACTACTACTGTTGTGGATGCTTGTGCTACAATGAAAACAACGACAACGACTACTGCAGCTAGTACTACAACAACAATAATAACTACTACTACTACTTCTTCTTCTTCTTCTTCTACTACTACTACTACTACATCTACAACTACTACTACTGCTACTACTATTACTACCACTATTGCTACTATTACTACTACTATTACTACTACTACTAATACTACTATAAATACTACTACTGCTACTACTAGTACTACTACGAATACTGCTGCTGATACTACTACTACTACCACAACTGCTACCTCTACTACTGCTGTTCCTTCCTCTATTACTACTACTACTGCTTCTATTACAACTAATGCTACTATGGCAGCTGCTACTACTATACCTCCTATTACTGTTACTACTACTACAACTACTGCCACTACTATAGCAACTACTACTACTATGGCTGCTGCTGCTACTACTCCTACAACTACTTGTACTACTAATACAACGACTGTAGCTACTGGTGCTACCGTTGGTGCTACTCTTACTACTACTGCTACTACTTCTGCTTCTACTACTACTACTACAACCACTACTACTACTATTACTGCTACTGCTGGTGCTGTTATTGCTATTGTTACTATTGCTATTACAAATACTATAGCTGCAGTTGCATTGCTAATACTACTATGGCTAGTAGTGTTACTACTATAACCAGTGTTGCTGCTACTACAACTGCTGCTTCTTCTGCTGTAATTGTTGTTGTTCTTGTTGTTGCCGCTACTGCTACTACTACTAGTACTACAACTGCTATAGCTTCAACTACCATTGCCAATACTAATGCCACTGCTTCTACTACTACTACTAGTACTACTCATACTACTCTTCTTGCTACTACTACTGCTGCTATAGCTGCTACAAATATTGCTATTCCTACAGCTACTACTACTACTACTTCTGCAACTACTACTACTTTCACTTCTACTACTACTACTACTACTACTATTACTACGACCACTACTACTTCTACTACTACAACTACTACAACAACAACAATAACTACTACTACTACTAGTACTGTTGCTACAACTACAGGCACTCCGATTAATACTACAACTACAGGTACCTCTACTACTACTGCTACAACTACTACCACTATTACTATACCTACAACAACTACTACTACTATTACTACTACTACAACTACTACTGTTGCCCCTAATACTACTACTAGTATTGCACCTATAACTACTAGTACTAATACTACTACTACTACTTCTAATATCACGACTAATATTGCTAGAAGTACTTCTACTACTATTACTACTACTACTACAAGTACTACTACTACCACTACTACTACTAGTATTGCTACTACCACTACTCCTACTACTACTTCTACTACTACTCCCACTTCTCCTACTACTACCCCTACTCCTAGACCAACTCTTATTAGTACTACAAGAACTACTACTATTACTGCTACTACTTCTACTAGTACTTCCACTACAACTACAGGCACTCCTACTAATAATACATTTACTACTACAACTATAGGTACTCCTACTACTACTGCTACTACTACTACTCTAGCTACAACAACTACTGCTACTAGTCCTACTACTACTACAGCTACTACTACAACTGCTACTACCACTACTGTTGCCACTGCTACTACTACTAGTATTACACCTATAACTACTAGTACTATTATTAATACTACAACTACTAATATTACGACTGCTATTGCTACAAGCACTTCTACTACTATCAGAACTACTATTCGTCCTACTACTATTGCTACTAACACTACTCGTACTACTACTTCTACTACTACTACCACCTGTCCTACTACTACCCCAACTCCTAGACCGACTCCTATTACTACTACACAAACTACTACTACTGCTATTACTATGACTACTACTACTATTACCACTACTACTACGAGCACTACTGCTACTACTGCTACTACTACTACAACCACCACTACTACTACTAATAATGCTCCTAGTACTACTACTATAGCTACTCCTACTACTCCTACTACTTTGACTACTACAACAACTACTACTACACCTAATACTGCTACTACTACTAGTACTATAACCGCTATTGCTACAGCTGCTACTACTCATGCTGCTACAACTCTTACTACAATTACTACTATTGCTACTAGTACTACTATTACTACTACAACTACTGCTACTATTGCAACTACTACCACAACTACTATTCATACGATTGCAACAACTACTACTACAATAACTACTACTACTACTACTACTACTACAAGCACTATGACTACTACTAAACTACAACTACTCTTATTACCACTTGTACTCAGACTCCAACTACTACTACAACTATCTCTTATTACCACTTGTACTCCGACTCCAACTACTACTACAACTACTCCACCACGTCATATTACTTGTACAACAACTCCTACTCCTACTACTACTATTATTACTACCCCTGCTAGTACTACTACTACTACTACAACTCCTACTATTACTCCTATTCCAACCCTAACTCCTACCAGTACTCCGAATACTACAACTACTACTAGAACAACCACCATAACTACAACTAGTATTGCTCCTACTATGACTGCTGCTGCAACTACTACTGAACTACTACTACAACCATTACTAGTACAACCACTATTATCTTTGCTACTAATATCAATACTACTCCTATTAGTGCTACTACAACTACCTCAACTACTACTACAACTACTACAACATCTACAACTATTGCCAAAACAACTACTACTAGTAAAACTTCTGCTACTCCTATTGCAACTCCTACTAGTGCTACTACAACTTCTACTACTACTACTACTCTCAATACTCCAACAACTACGACTACTAGAACTACTCCTACTCCTACTCCTACTCATACTACTACTACTGCTACTACTACTACTACTCATACTCATACTACTACTATTGCTACTACTACTGTTACTACTCCTACTCATACTACTACTACTACTACTACTCCTACTCATACTACTACTGCTGCTACTACTACTACTACTACTCTTCATACTAATACTACTGGTACTACAACAATAACAACTACTACTGTTGCTACTACTACTGCAACTCTTGCTCAACCTACTACTACTACTACTCCTACTCCTACCACTGCTGCTACTCCTACTCCTACCACTACTTCAACTACTGCTACTACTACTACTCCTACTCCTACTCATACTACTACTACTGCTACTACTCCTACTGATACTAATACTACAGCTACTACTACTACTACTACTACTACTACTCATACTAATACTTCAGGTACTACAACAACAACAACTACTACTACTGCTACTACTACAGCAACACTTGCTCAGCCTACTACTACTACTACTCCTACCCTACCGTTACTGCTACTGCTACTCCTACTCCTACTACTACTTCTTCATCCACCACTACTACTACTATTGCTACTACTACTTCTACTATTAATACGACTATTACTATTGCTACTACTACAATTATAACTACTACGACTACTTCTATTACTACTACAAATAGTACTACTAGAACTATTACAGCTACTACTACTACTACCACCACTACTACTACCACTACTACTACTACGATTACTACTACTACTACTACTACTACTACTACAACAACAACAACTTCTACTAATACCCACTACTACTACCAATACTACTACTACGACGATTACTACTACTACTACTACTACTACTACAACAACAACAACAACTTCTACTAATACCACTACTACAACTACTACTACTAATACTATAACTAATGCAACAACAACAACTACTACTACTACAACTACAAATACTAATACCACTAGTTCTACTAATACTACTACTACTACCTTAACTACTACAGCAACTACTTCTGCTACTACTACTCTTACTACTACTTCTACTACTACTACTAGTACTACTACAACTACTACTTCTACAACTACTACCACTTCTACTACTACTACTTCTACTACAACTACTACTACCACTATTACTACTACTACTATTACTATTAGTACTACAACTAGTACTGCTACTATTATTACTACTATGACCCCTACTACAACTACTACTACTATTACTACTATGAACCCTACTACAACTTCAAGAACTACTACTAGCACTGTTACTACCATAATAACTACTACAATTACTACTGTTGCTGTTGCTACAACTACTACAACACCTATTGCTACTACAACTACTACAACACCTATTGCTACTACAACTACTACTAATATTACAACTATTACTACTTCTACTACTGCAAGAACAACTACTACTACTACTATTCCTACTACTACTACAACAACCACTACTACTACCACTACAACTACTACTACTATTATTTATCCTCCTCCTCCTCCTCCTCCTCCAACTATTACTACTACTATTATTACTACAACAACAACTACTACTACTACTACTATTGCTGCTACTGCTGCTGCTACTACTGCTACTACTACTACTACTACTACTACTACTACTACTACTACTACTACTACTACTCCTAAAACTCCTACTACACCACCAACAACAACAACAATGACTACTACTACTACTTCTTCTGCTACTAGTAATACTACTACTGCAACTAATACTAGTAATAGTATTGCTACTATTACTACTACTAATACTAACACTACTGTTACTGCTGTTGTTACTGCTACTACTACTACTACTACAACAACAACAATAACAATAACAACAACGACAACTACTACTACTACTACTGATGCTGCTGCTGCAACTACTACACTACTACTACATCTACTATTACTAGTACTACTACTACTCCTACAATAATTACTATTACTACTACTAATACTGGTACTACAGCTACTACTACTAGTACTACAACAACTCCTATCGCTACTAATACTAGTACTACTAGGACCCCTACAACTACTATTTCTCAAACTACTCCTACTAATGCTGCTACTACTATTACGACAAGTACAACCACTAGCACTACTACTACCGCGACTACTACTACTACTACTACAACTTCTACTACTAGAACCACCACAACTACTATTTCTACTTCAAATACAACAACAACAACTAATACAACTACCACTACCCCAGCTACAGCTACTTTTGTCACTCCAACTTCTACTACTACTACTATTACCATTACTACTACTCCTACTCCAACTCCATCTCCTACAATAACTACTATAGAATGTACAACAACTACTATTGCTAGTACCATTACTGTGACTACTACTCCTATTAGGCGACAACAACAATTACTACTACTCCTATTACTTCCTCAACAACCACTACTACCACTACTACTACTACGAATTCTACTACGACGTCCACTACTACTACTGCTGTTGGTACTACTCCTACTACTCTCAGAACTACTACAACTACTATCACTACTACGTCTCTTACTACTAATACGACTACTGCTACAGCTACTACTACTACCACAACTACTTCTTCTACTCCTACAACTATTACTACTATGACTACCACTACTACATCTACTACAAGTACTACTACTCCAACTCCCACTATAACTACCACAAATACTTCTGCTGCTGCGAGTACTGCTACTCCAACTCCCATTACAACTACCACAACTTCTATTGCTAATACTCCTACTACTAGTAATAATAATCCTCCCACTACAACTACTTCTACTACTACCACTACTACAACTACTTCGACTACTACTACCACTACTGCTACTACTAGTACTTATATTACTATTTATTCTTCTACTACTACTTCTCCTACTGATATGACAACTACTGCTACTACTTCTACTACTACGACTCCTACTAATACTACTTCTACTACTACTATTTCTACTACTACCAATACTACTACTACTACTACTACTACTACTACTACTACTACAATTACTACTACAACAACAACTACTACTACTATTACTACTACTACTACAACTACAACAACTATGACTACTATAACTTCTCCTACTACTATAATTACTACTTCTACTACTACTGCAACTACTGCTATTCTTCAACTACTTCTACTAGTACAACAGCAATTACTACTACTACTACAATTTCTACTCCTACTACTGCTATTACGACTGCTACTACTACTACTATTGCAACTACCACTACTGCCACTATCACTACTACTACTATTTCTCCGATTATTACAACTACTTCTGCTATTACTGCTACTGCAGCTACTACTTCTTTTGCTACTTCTTCTACTCCTACTACTACTACAACTACTCATAATTATAATCCAGCTGCTACTTTTACTACTACTGCCCTAGCTACTACTACTACCCCTACTCCTACCCCAACTCCTATTATAGCAACTCTTGCTACTACTAAAACAACATCGACTACTACTTGTACCACAACTACTACAACTACCACCACAATAACTTCTACAACTGCTGCTTCTACTACTAGTACTACTACTTCTACTACTAATACTACTATTGCTACTATTAATATTACGGGCACAAGTACTACTATTGTTGCTAATTCCGTGGCTGCGACTCGGGCATTTACTACTACCACAACACCTACTGCTGCTGCTGATGCTATGGCTGCGACTCCTACTACAACTGCTACTGCTCCTACTACTATTACTATTACTACAGCTATTACTACTACTACTACTATTGCTAGCAATTCTACTACAACTACTACTAGTACTTCAACTACTACTATTACGCCTACTACTACTACTGCTACTACTTCTACAACTACAACAACAACTACTACTACTACAACTACAACTATAACAACAACTACTACTATTAGTACTACAGCTACAACTACTACTACTTCTATTACTACTACTACTAATACTTCTGCAACTACTACAACCGCTATTACAACAAGTACTACTGTTGCTACTACTACTACTAATACCATGCCTATTATGACAAATACTACTGCTACGATTGCCAATACCTTTGCTACAACTGCTTCTACTACTCTTACTACTACTACTACTACTATTGCTGCTACTACCACTATTGCTACTGCTAGTACTACTACTAATACTACTGCTCCTACAACTACTATTGCTTGTACTACTACAACTACATCGACTATTTTTTCTACTATTGTTAGTACTTTTATTGCTACTCCAACTACTCCTCCTCCTGCAACTGCTACTATTCCTACTACTACTACTACTACTACTACTGCTGCTGCTGCTGCTGCTGTTCCCACTACAACCTCTACTAGTACACCTACTCCATTTACTACTACTGCTACTACCCCTACTACCACTACAGCTATTGCAGATGCTACTACCGCCACTACAGCTACTATTATAACAACTACTACGGCTGCTACTGCTGATGCTACATCAACCTGTACTACTATTATGACTTCTACTACCATTACTAAGATCACTACTGCTGCTACTACTACTACTACTACAACAACAACTACAAGTACTTCAACTACTACTATTACTACTTCTACTTCTACTACTATCAATCCTCCTTCTCTGCTACCTCCTAGTACTACTAGTAGTAGTAGCACTACTGCTACTACTGCTGCTACTACTACAACTCATACACCAACTACTACACCTATTACTACTTCAGCTACTAGAACTACTACAACTACTACTACTATTATTGCTACTACTACTACTTCTACTACAACTACTTCTATTTCAACTGCTACAACTATTGCTACTACGACTACAACAACTTCTACTACTACTACTACTAATATGACTACAACTGCTCCTGCTACTAATACTACTACTGCCACCACTACTACTATTGCTGCTACTACCTTTACTACTACTGTCACTCCTTCTACTACTACACTCCTAATACAACTATGGCTACAAGCACTACTGCAACTCCAACAAGTTCCACTATTCCTATTACTAATACTACTGCTAGTACTACTGCTACTTCCACAATTACCCCTATTGCTATAACTACTACTCCAAGTACTACTACCACCATTTCTACTACAAGAAGTACTCCTACTGCTACAACTACTACTCCTATTACTCCTCTACTAATACTACGACGACTAGTACCACTAATACTACTACTACTACTACTACTACTACTAATACTACTACTACTATTACAACTACAACTTATATTACAAAGACTCCTCCTCCTACCACTACTACAACTACCACTACAACTACTACTACTAGTACTACAACTACTACAACTACTACTACTACTCCTCCACCTCCTCCTCCTCCCCCTAATAATCCAACTACAACTACCACCATTACTACTACTACAACAACTACTCCTACTACTACTACAATTATTACTATAAATATTACTATTACTATTACTACTACCGCTACTACTACTACTACTACTACTACTACTACTACTACTACTACCACCACTTCTGCTATGGCCACTACTGCTATAGCTACAACAACAACAACTATTACTACTACTATTGCTACTTCTACTATAACTACTATTACTACTGTTACTCCTACCATTACTCCTATTACTATGATTACTACTCTTACTACTACTGCTGCTACTATTACTACTGTTGCTCCTACATCTACTATGACTACTATTACCCCTACTACTACTACTACTAGTAGTAGTACAACTGCTACTATTACTACTACAACTACTACTAATACTATTGCCACCACTAGTACTACTACTACTATGACTACTAGAAGTACTGCAATAATTATAATAACTACTACTACTACTGCTACTACTTGTGCAACTATTAATACTATTACATCAATAACAACAACTACTACTATTACAACTAATACTACTACTACTATGATAGCTACTACTACTACTCTAATTGCTACTACTACTATGACTACAACTATTACTGTTGCAGCTGCTTCTGCTGCTTTGCGTAATACTCATACTACAACTACTTTTATTACTACAACAACTTCTACGACTCCTACTACTAATACTATTACAACTACTACTATTATTATTACTACTACTTCAACTACTCCCACTACTACTATTACTACTACAACTTCTACTACTACTGCTGCTACTACTACTACTACTACTTGTACTACTACTTATTCTACTAGTACCACTACAACAACAACTACTCCGACCACTACTACTACTACTACTTGTACTACTTCTACCACTTCTAGTACTACTACTACTACCTACATCTCCTGCTCTACTACTACTACTACTACTTCTACTACTACTTCTACTACTACTTATTCTACTAGTACCACTACTACAACAACTACTCCGACCGCTACTACTACAACTTGTACTACTTCTACCACTTCTAGTACTGCTACTACTAACTACAGCACCTTCTCCCATTCCAACTATTACTACAGCTCGTACTACTACTTCTACAACTATAACTTTTAATACAACAACAACAACTATAACGACTATGACTACTACTACTACTCCTCCTACTATAGCAATAGCAATTACTACTACTGCTATAACTACTACAACTATTGTTGGTATTACTACAACTACAACTACTACTACACTTATTGCTACTAATAGGACTACTACTAAA
>RXID01021619.1:97500-116237 GCA_005019695.1 Trichopus zeylanicus subsp. travancoricus
AACTACTACGACTACTACTATTACTGTTGCAGCTGCTTCTGCTGCTTTGCGTAATACTCATACTACAACTACTATTACTACTACTACAACTTCTACTACTCCTACTACTAATACTATTACAACTACTACTATTATTATTACTACTACTTCTACTATTCCCACTACTACTTCTATTACTACTACAACTTCTACTACCACTGCTGCTACTACTACTACTACTACTTGTACTACCACTTATTCTACTAGTACCACTACTACAACAACTACTCCGACCACTACTACTACTACTTGTACTACTTCTACCACTTCTAGTACTACTACTACCACCTACAACTCCTGCTCTACTACTACTACTACTACTACTGCTTCTAGTACTACTTCTACTACTACTTATTCTACTAGTACCACTACTACAACAACTACTCCGACCGCTAATACTACTACTTGTACTACTTCTACCACTTCTGGTACTGATACAACTAACTACAACTCCTACTCCCATTCCAACTGTTACTACAGCTCCTACTACTACTTCTACAACTACAACTTTTAATACAACAACAACAACTATAACTACTATGACTACTACTACTACTACTATAGCAATAGCAACTACTACTACTGCTATTACTACTACAACTATTGTCGGTATTACTATAACTACAACTAGTACTACACCTATTGCCACTAACAGGACTACTACAATAGCTGCTGCAACTACTGCTGCTACTACTACTACTACTACTATTACTCCGACTATTACTACTACTACTACTACTACTACTACTACTACTACTACTACTACTAATGCTACTACTACTACTACTTGTACTATTACTAATGCTACTATTACTACTACTACTATAACTAATGCTACCTCAACTACTCCTACTACTACCACTACTGCTACTACTACTCCTACTATTACTACCACTACTATAACCACAACAACTACTGCTACGACTACCTCGACTCCTACCCGGACTCCTATTACTACTACTACTACTATTACTACGCCTACTGCTGCTGCTACGGTTGCAACTCCTATAATAACTACTACTGCCCCTACTACTATTACTACTACTGCGACTACTACTACAACTGCTGCTACTTGTACTGTTACAACAACTACAATTACCACTTTAACTACTACTACTACTACATCTACTTCTACTACTACTACTGCTACTCCTCCAAATAGCTCTACTATAACTACAACTACAGCAACTACTACAACTATTGCTACTACTACTACTACAACAACAACAACAACAACTACTACTACTACTACTTCAGCAACAACTACAATAGCTACTACTACTACAGCTAGTAATCCTACCAATACTACTACTACTACTACACCTATTACTAAAAATACTACTAGGACTATTACTACTACTCTTGCTACTACGGCTTCTACTACCCTTACAGCTACTACTACTACTACTTGTGCAACTACTACTACTATTACATCAATAACAACAACTACTACTATTACAACTAATACTACTAATACTAGGACAGCTACTACTACTACGACTACTACTATTACTGTTGCAGCTGCTTCTGCTACTTTGCGTAATACTCATACTACAACTACTATTATTACTACTACAACTTCTACTACTCCTACTACTAATACTATTACAACTACTACTATTATTATTACTACTACTTCTATTACTACTACAACTTCTACTACTACTGCTGCTACTACTACTACTACTACTTGTACTACTACTTATTCTACTAGTACCACTACTACAACAACTACTCCGACCACTACTACTACTACTTGTACTACTTCTACCACTTCTAGTACTACTACTACTGCCTACAACTCCTGCTCTACTACAACTACTACTACTTCTACTACTACTTATTCTACTAGTACCACTATTACAACAACTACTCCGACCGCTACTACTACTACTTGTACTACTTCTACCACTTCTAGTACTGCTACTACTAACTACAACTCCTACTCCCATTCCAACTATTACTACAGCTCGTACTACTACTTCTACAACTACAACTTTTAATATAACAACAACAACTATAACGACTATGACTACTACTACTACTCCTCCTACTATAGCAATAGCAACTACTACTACTGCTATAACTACTACAACTATTGTTGGTATTACTACAACTACAACTACTACTACACTTATTGCTACTAATAGGACTACTACTACAGCTGCTGCAACTACTGCTGCTACTACTACTACTACTATTATTACTACTACTACTACTACTACTACTACTACTACTTTTACTGACGCTACTATTACTACTACTAGTACTATTACTAATGCTCTTACCTTATACTACTAGTACTATTTGACCTAATGCACTATTACTACTACTGTACGATTATTCTAGCGCTGCTACTTGGCTACTATAACTAAAGCTACCTCAACTACTCAACTACTACCACTCCTGCTACTACTTCCTACTATTACTACCACTACTGCAACCACTACAACTACTGCTACAACTACCTCGACTCCTACCCGGACTCCTATTACTACTACTACTAATATTACTACGCCTACTGCTGCTGCTACGGTTGCAACTCCTATAATAACTACTACTGCTCCTACTACTATTACTACTACTGCGACTGCTACTACAACTGTTGCTACTAGTACTGCTACAACAACTACAATTACTACTTTAACTACTACTACTACTACATCTACTTCTACTACTACTACTGCTACTACTCCTCATAGCACTACTATAACTACAACTACAGCAACTACTACAACTGTTGCTACTACTACTACTACAACAACAACAACAACTACTACTACTACTACTACTTCAGCAACAACTACAACAGCTACTACTACTACAACTACTAATTCTTCCAATGCTACTACTACTACTACACCTATTACTAAAAATACTACTATGACTATTACTACTACTCTTGCTACTACGGCTTCTACTACCCTTACTACTACTACTACAACTACTGCTACTACCACTTATGCTACCGCCATTGCTGCTACTTATACTACTGCTATTAATACTTTTACTCGTACAACTACTACTAGTAATACTACTACTAGTAGTAGTTTTATCACAGCTGCTACTACCCCAACTATTCCTACTACTACTAATACTCCTACTACTACTAGTACTACTAGTGCTACTACTACAGCTACTACTAGTCCTAGAACTTCTGTTCTTACAATTACTACTATAATTTTACTACTATAACAGCTACTACTATTGCAACTACCACTACTACTACTATTTGTACTACTACAACTACTTCTGCTACTACTGCTACTCTTATTACCAATCATACACCTACTCCTACTACTACTATAACTACTACTCCATCTCCTGCTACTACTACTGTTACTCCTACTCCTGCAAATGCTACTATTATTACTACTAATTATTCTACTACTGGTACTATAAATCCTACTACTACTCTAATTCCTATTACTTCTACCGCTACAACTACAACTACTAATACTCATACTACGACTATTACTACAACAATAACTACTACTACAACTACTACTACCGCTACTACTTCTATTATTATTCTAATTCTACTACTACTCCTATTACTACTACTACTGCTGCTACTACTAGCTCAATTACGACAACTACTACCATCGCATCTACTGCAGTTGCTACAACTACAACTACTTCTACTACTTCTACTACACCAACTCCGACTCCTACTGCTGCTGCTACTACTCCTACTATTACTACTACTATCGCTACTAGAACTACTACGACTCCAACAATTTCTCCTACTCCTACTCCTACTCCTCCTCCTCCTCCTACTACTACAACAAATACTACTATGCTACAACTACTATTACTACTAATACTTGTCCTGCTCCTGCACCTGTTCCTGCTACTTCTACTGCTACTACTACTAATACTACTACTACTTCTGCTAACGCGACTACTACTTCTACTACCACTACTACTACTACTACAACCACTACTACTAATCCTCCTACAACTATGACCACCACTGCTACTACTACTACAGCTACTATTGCTAAAAGTACTACTAATGCAACTACAGCTAATCCTGCTGCAACTACTACTATGGCTACTACTACTACCACTACTGATACTACTCATACAACAACTGTTGTTGCTACTACACTACTACCACAACTACTTCTACTAGTACAACAACTACTCCTAAACTACAATTATTACTACTAATAATAAAGTGACTGCCACACTAAAAAATTCTACTACGACTCCAACTCCTACTTCTACTACTGCCACTACTCCCACTACTACTTCTTCTACTCCTACTACTACTACTACTACTACTACTACTACTACTACGACTACTACTCTCACTACTACTTCTGCTCTTTCAGCTACTGCTACTACTCCTACTACTATTACTACTGCTACAACTACCACCTTTACTACTTCTACTACTACTACTACTACTATTACTACTACTACTACTACTACTACTACTACTACTACTACTACTATGACTACCACTAGTACTACTCCTCCTCCGTCCTCCTCCTCCTCCTCCTACTAAAACTACTTCTACTACTGCAACTACTACTACAACTACTGCTGCTCCTGCGGCTACTACTACTACTACTATTACACAAACTCCAACTCCTAAAACTGATCCTACTACTACTCTTACTACTACTATTACTACCTCTACTACTACTACTACTGCTACTACTACTACTTCTAATACTACTAATACTAATAGTACTACTACTACTTCTACTACTACGACAATGGCTACAACTACTAATACTAATACTTCTGTTACTATTACTACTCCATCAACTACTACTAGTATGACCACTACTACAACAACTGCTACTGCTACAACCTCTACTACTAAAACCATTGCAACTACTACCACACTACTACTACAACTACTACTACTAGCACTACTACTACTCCGACAACTACTACTATTACGACCACTAATACTACTACTACTCCTACTACAGCTACTACTACTACTACTACTACTACTACTACTACTTCTACCACTACAACTACTACTACTACTACTACAACTACTACCTCTACCGCTACTACTGCTACTACTACTGCAACCCCTATTGTTACTACTACTACTGCTGCTACTAATGCTACTACTGCTGCAACTTCTACTACTCCAAGTATTGCAGCTACTACTAATAGAGCTTCAACTACTGTTATTTGAACATCTTCTCCTACTAATACTACCTCAGCTATTACCACAAAAACTATTACTGCTAGTACTACTACTACAATTTCAACGACTAATGCTACTACATCTACTACAGCTACAACTACTACTACGACTGCTACTAGTAATAATATCACAACCATCGATGCTACTACTTCTTCTACTACTACAACTCCTACTACTATTATTACTACTTCTACTTCGACGACTGCTACTACTGCTACACCCACTATTGCAACCATTGATCCTACTACTACTTCTACCCCAATTATTACTAATATTACTAGTAATACTGCTACTAGTACTACTTATACTACTATTACTGCTACTTCTACTTCTAATACTATTGCTACTATTTCTAGGATTGCCACTACTGCCACTATCGCTACTACTACTACCATTGCTACCACTACTACTACTACTACTACTTCTGCAACTACTACAACGACTACAACAACTATTACCACTACTAATATTACAACTACTACAACTAGTGCTACTGCTATTACTACTATTACTACTAATACTACTACTACTACAACTATTACTACTCTTACTACTACAACTGCAACTACTACTACTACTACTACTACTAGTACTTCGACTACTACTACTGCTATTGTTGATGCTACTAATACTACTACTATTGCTGTTGCTACTTCAGCTACTACTGCTACCCCTACAATTTCTCCAACTACTACTATCACGACTACAACTGGCACTGCTACTACAACTACTATGACAACTGCGACTACTGCCACTATTATGTAGCTACGGCTGCTACTATTACTGCAGCTACTACTACTACTACTACGACGACTACTACTACTTCTACTTCTTCTTCTGCTACTGTTACTACTACTACTATAACTACTACTGCAACTACTACTACAATTACTGCAACTATGATGACTACTACTACTTTTACTAGTACAACAACTACTACTACTACTTTTGCCACTTATACTATCATGCCGCTACTGCTGCTACTACTACTACTTCCACGAATACTGCTACTACTGCTACTACGGTTACTACGACTACTCTTACCACCATGACTACTACTACAGCTACTACGTCTTCTACTGCAACTAATATTACTTTTATTACTGCTCCGACAGCTACTTCTAATATTATTGCTACTACTACTACTACAACAACAATAATAACTACTACTAGTACAACAACAACTACTACTTCTACTAATTCTACTACTACTACTGCTGCTACAACTACTCTACTTTACCTACTACTCCTACTTCTAATACTACGACTACAGCTACTCCTACTACAACTAATACAACTACTACTGTTACTACAACTTCTTCTACTACAATCACTACTCTGCTACTACTGTGACCACTGCCACTACTATATCTACTACTATTATGCTGCTGCTACTATAAGTACTACCACTATGGTTGCTGCTACTACTACTATTATTACTACTGCCGCTGGGATAGCTACTGCTGCTATTGCCAACAGAACTAGTACAACAATGACTACTACTATTAATGTTGTTACTGCCACTACAACAACTACTCCTGCTCCTATAGCTACTACTACGACTACAGCTACTGCTCTTTCTGCTAGTACTACTACTACAACTACTCTTACTACAACTACTACTGCTACCACTGCTACTACAGCTACTATAACAACCACTAAAACTAAAACTACAGCAACCACTGCTACTACTACTACAATAACAACAACAACTATGTCTACTACTACAACAACAATAACAACAACTACCACTACGACTACTACTATTACTTCTCTTACTACTACTACTACTACTGCAACTGCTACTATAGCTACTACTACAACTACTACAACTTCTACTACAACTACAATTGCTACTTTTGCGACTACCACTGCTACTACTATTGCTCTACTGCTACTAGTAATACTTCTACTACTACAACAACTATTACTGCATGTGTTGCTGCTCTAGTCCAACTACTATTACTACTGCTACTACTGCTACTACTACAACAACAACAACAACACCACTAGCAAGTACTACTACTCCTACTAGTGCTTCTACTACTGCCATTTCTACTACTACTACTGCTGCTGCTGCTACTGTACTTACTACTATTGCTACTGCTACTACTGGTACTAGTTCTACTACTGCCACTACTACTGCCGCTACTTCTACTCCTGCTATAGCTCCTGCTACTACTACTACTACTTCTACAACAGCTACTGTACGACTACTATAACTACTACTATTATTGCTACAGTGGCTACCACGGCTAATGCTACAACTGCTACACCCATTACTGCTATCGCTACTACTACAACTATTGTTACTAATATTACTACTACTCCTACTTCTACTACAACTAATTCTCCTACTACTACTACCACTACTACCACCACTACTACTGCTATTGCTAATGCTACTACTGCCACCGCTACTAGACTGCTGCTACTAGTACTACTACTACTACGATAACAACAACAATGACTACTACAACTACTACTACTCCTCCTGCTACTACTGCTACTGCTACTAGAACAATAACAACTACTACTACAACTACTACGATTACTGCTACTACTGCTACTATAGCTACTGCTGTAACAACTACTGCTACTGCTACTACTGCTATTGCTACGACTACTACTACTACCCCTACTATTTCTACTACTTCTACTACTAGGACTATTGCTACTACTATGACAATTAATACAACTTATTCTATTACTACTAATACTACTACTACTATTTCGACTACTTACACTATTGTGACTATTGCCACCACTGCTGATACTAATACTATTAATACAACTGTTGTCACTGCTACGACTACTACTACCAACATAAATAGTACAATAAGGACTACTACTACTACTCCTGCTGCTGTTGTTGTTACCACTGCTACTACAACAACTACTACAACTTTTGATACTACAACGACTACCACAACCACTACTACTGCAACAGATACGACTACTACTGCTACTACTACTACCACTACTACTACAACTACTACTACAACATCTACTACTACTATTACTTATGCTGCTACTACTGCTACTGCTACTATTTCTACTGCCACTACTGCTACTGCTACTATAACTACGACAACAACTACTACTACTACTATTGATGCACTTCTGCTGCTACTACTACTGCTTCAACTACTGCCACTACTAATACTACTACTACTACTACTACTACTATTCTTGCTACTTCTACTACTACTATGACTACTAGTAGTCATACGGCTACTACTACTTCTACGACTACCAAAGCTACTTCTACTACTACTATGACTTCTATTACTACTACTAGAACTAATGGTGCTACTTTTACAACTTCTTCCATTACTACTTCTACAACAACTACTGCAATAGCTGCTACCACTATTATTGTTGTTGCCCCAACTATTGCTACTTCTGGTATTGTTGATGCTACTACAACTACTACTATTGCTACTACAACGGCCAGTACAATTGCTACTGTTACTACTACTTCTACTACTGCTGTTGCTATTACTAATACTACAACTACTACTGCTATGAATACTTCTACTACAACTACTTTTCCTACTACTATTACTACTATTGCTACTTCTCCTACTCGTATTACTACAACTACTACTTCTACTACTATTAGTGCTACCACAACAACTACTGTTGCTGCTACTATTGCTACTACTACTACTACTCCAACTCCTGCTCCAATGACTACTACTACTATGCCAACTCCTACTTTTGCAACTACCACTCCTAGTCCTATTCCAACTCGTACTACCACTCCTACTACTACTACTACTACTACTACTACTACTACTACTACTACTACTACTTCAACTACTACAACTCTTACTCCGACTCTAACTATAGCTACTACTGCTACTCCTTGTACTACTACTACCGTTACTGTTACTAGTACAACTATTACTACTACTTCTACTACTACTACTACTACTACTACTACTACTACTACTACTACTACTACTACTACTTCAACTACTACAACTCTTACTCCGACTCTAACTATAGCTACTACTTCTACTCCTTGTACTACTACTACCGTTACTATTACTAGTACAACTATTACTACTACTTCTACTACTACTACTGCTACTATTACTACTACTGCTACTGCTACTACTGCTACTACCACTACAACTACTACAAGTACTTCTGTTGCAACTGTTGCAACTACTACTAATACCACTACTACTACTGTTGCTGCAGTTGCTACGACTACTACTACTGCCAGTAATACTACTACTATTGTTGCTGTTTCTTCTACTACTTCTACTGCCATTACTACAACAATACCTTCTACTATTGCTACTGTGACTATAGTTAGTACTACTACAACTACTGCTGCTACTCCTATCCCTACTATAGCTCATACTATAACTACTACTACCACAATATCTACTGCTACCACTATAATAGCTCCTACTATTATAGCTGTAATTGCTACAACGGCTACTGCTACAACTACTTTTGCCACTACTCCTACTACTACTACTGCAACTACTGCTACAAATGTTACTACTTCTACTACTACTAATTCTCCTACTTCTACAACTTCTGCTACTACCAATTCTACTTCTGCTACTGCTACTACTCTCACTACTACTACTACTACTACTACTACTGCTACTATTGCAACTGCTACTACTGCTATGACTGCTACTACTACTATTATTGCTACAAAGGCTACTACTGCTACCACTACTATGACTTCTATAACTACTACTACTACTTCCACTATTACAACAACAATAACAACTACTACTGCTACGACAGCTACTGCTACTACAACAACTAGTACTACTACAACAAGAACTGCTGCTGCTACTACTCCTACTACTTCTACTACTACAGCAACAACAACAACTACTACTAGTACTACTACTAGTCCTAATACTAATACTACTTCTGCTACAACAATTCATACTACTACTAATGCTCCTACTATCACTACTGCTGCTACTACTGTGACTACTACGACTACTACCACTACACCTGCTACTATTGTTGTAGCTGCTACTGGTAGTCCTTCTACAATTGCTGCTACTACTATTAAAGATACAAAAACTATTACTACTACTACTCTGACTGCTGCTACTACTACTACGACTACAATTGCTACTACTACTACCACTTCAATGATGGGTACTACCGCTACTACCAAGACAACTAGTACCACAATGACTACTACTACAACTATTGCTATTACAACAACTACTGCTACTATGACTGCCACTTCTACGATGGGTACTACTGCTGCTACTGCTTCTACTTTTACTACTACTACTACTATTACTAGTACTATTATTACTACTTTAACAAAAATAACATCAATGACTACTACTAAATTGACAACTATTGCTGCTACTGCTCCTTCTACTACTACACTTACTAACAGTAATACTACAGCAACAACAACAATGACAACTGCTACTACTAATACTCCTACTATAACTTCTGCTACTACTACTATTCCTACTACAAATACAAATACTACTACTACAACTTCTGCTATTACTACGCCACTGCTACTGCTATAACTGCTGCTACGACTACTACTACTAATATTGCTACTACGGCTCCAACTATTACAATTACTTCTACTATTGCTGCTACTATACTATTACAACTTCTACCACTACTACTCCAAGTACTACTACTACTACAACTGCTACGACTACTACTACTACTATTACAACAACAACTACTACGACTTCTACTTCCACTACCACTAAAACGTCTATGAGTACTGCTGCATCTGCTACTATTAATGCTACTACTACAACTATGACTGTTGTTACTTCGCCTACTATTACTACTGCTACTTCTCCTCCTACTACTACTACGAGGACTACTTGTCCTACTACTACTACAACTGCTACAACTACTGTTGCTACTACTACTACTATTATGACTATTACAACTACTTTTACTACTGGTGCTACTGCTACTACTACAGCAATACTACTGCTACTACTACAACTATAACTACTATTTATACTATAGCTGCTGCTGCTACAACAACAACTACTGCCACTACTACTCCTACTGCTACTACTACTACTGTTACCGCAACTACTGGTACTGCTACTACTACATCTACTACAACTACTGTTTCAGCTACTACTACTATGGAAAACGCGTGTACTACTATTTCTCCCACTACTACTACTACTGCTACTATGACTGCAACTACAACTACTGCTACTACTACTACAACTTCTACTACTACTGATACTACTACTACAACCATAGTTACTACTACTTCCACAATTCCTGCTACTACTTCTACTACTTCTACTACTTCTACTTCTGCTACTAGTGCTGCAACTACTAGACAGCTACCTCTACTACTACTACAGCTACTACTACTATTGCTACAGTTGCAATGACTACTATTGCAACCTTCTTCTTCTACCACTACTACTACTACTTCTACTTCTACTCCTGCTACTTCGGCTACTATAGCGACAACGGCTACCACTACAACAAATATTGCAACTATTACTTCTACTACTATTACTACAACTATGACTATTGCTACTACTCCCACTACTGCTGCTGCTGCTACTACTATAACTACTACTACTACTACTACAACAACTACTACTACAACAACAACTACTACTACAACTACTACTACTACAACAACTACTACTACTACAACAACTACTACTACAACAAATACTACCACTATAACTATTACTACCACCACTGCCACTACTGCTACTACTACTACTACTACTATCGCTACTACTGCTACTATTACTGCAAGGGTTGCTACGACAGCTTCTACTATAACTACCCCTACTACTACAACTCCTACTACCTCAACTACAACTATGACAACAATAACAACAACAATAACTACTACTACTACTACATCAACTATTGCAACCATTACAGCTACTACTATTAGAACTACTACTAATACGGCTATTGCCACTACTCCTACCCCTAATACTACGCCGAGTGCTACTTCAACTTCTCTTACTACTACTACTAGTACTACTACTTGTCTGACTACTACCACTACAACCACTACTACAGCTACTACTACTACAACTACTATTGCTATGACCACTATAGCAACTTTTCCTACTGCTACTACTACTGCTAAGAGCACAACAACTACTACTTTTGCTACTACCACTGCATAACTGCTACTACTTTTGCTATAGCTACTATTGCCACTAATACTTCTATTACTACCACAACTTCTGCTATGGCTATTCTAATATAGCTATTAATACCACTTCTCATACTACTAGTTCTTCAACTACAACTACTGTTATTACTACTACTATTACTACTACTATTACTACTACTACTGCTTCTACTACTACCGCTTCTATGGGTACTACTACTACTACTACTACTACTACTCCTCCTCCTACTACTACTACTGCTGCTGCTGGTGCTGCTACTACTACTACTTCTACTACGACTACAACTCTTACTGCTACTCTTGCTACCAGCACCACTAATACTACTAATAATACTACAACTACTACTACAACCACTATTACTGCTACTAGAACTACTCTAACTCCAGCTGGTGCAATTACTACCACTATTGCTGCCATTATACTAATACTACTACTACTACTGCTGCTCCAAGTACTATGACAACTATAACTACTACCACTACCACTACTGCTACTAGTACTACTGTTGCTACTACTAGTACTACTGCTTTTCCTATTGCTACAACTACTGCTAAGACAACAACTATAACTACTATTGCTACTTCCACTAATACTACTTCTATTTGAACTACAACTGCAACTAATACTTCTACTACTACCACTACTTCTGCTACTACTACTACGACTACAGCTATTATTACTACTTCTCATACTACTACTAATTTAACTACTATTGCTACTAGAACTATTGTTGCTCCTGCTGCTGCTACAACTGCTGCTAATACAGGTACTGCTGCTACTATAACTGCAATAACAACAACTACTAGTTCTACTACTCTTGCTGCTCCTACCACTATTCTTGCTACTAGTAGAACTACTGCTGCTACTACTACTCCAACTAGTACTGTTACTACTATTACTGCTACTACTGTACTATTACTACTACTACTAGTACTACACTAAGAACTATTACTACTACAACTAATACTACTACTACTACTATTACTACTACTACTACTCCTCCTCCTATGAGTGTTGCTGCTACTTCTACTACTATTACAACTACTACTCCTGCTACTACTCCTACTGTGCTGCTGCTACTACAATACTACTACTACTACTTCCTGCTACTACAGCTGTACTCTAACACTCCTACTACTACACCTACTACTGTGGATTTACTACTACTACTACTACTCTCTAATACCTAACAAATACTCTGCTACTTCTACTATTGCTACAGCTACTGCTGCTGCTACTACTACTATTGCTGCTCCAGCTTCTGGTACTACTACCACTATTACTACTACTTCTCCTACTACCGCTACTACTATTGCTACTGCTGAAACTACAACAACTACTACAACAACTACTACTACTTCTGCTGCTACTACATTGGTTATTACTACTGTTGCTACTACTACTACCACTACTGCTACTGCTGGTACTACTACTACTGCTGCTGCTGCTACAACAACAGCTACTACCACTACTACTACTACAACTACTGCTACTACCTCTACCACTACTACTGTTGCTACTGGTACACTACTACTACTACTACTTCTACTATTGCTACTGCGGCTACTAATGTTGCTACTCCTACTACTAATAAAACCGCAACGACTGCTATTATTGCTACTACTACTGCTACTTCTATTACTAGTACTACTACTAGTGCTAGCACTTATTGGACTGCGACTAATACTGCTAGTACGACTGCTGCTTCTACTGCTATAGTTGCTTCAATGACAGCTACTGCTGCTACTACTACACCTGTTACTACTACTACGATTACTACTGCTACTACTACTCGTGCTAGTACTACTGCTGCTGCTACTACTACTACAGCTACTGCTACTTGTACTACTATTGCTACTACAACTACTACAAATTCTTTTGCTACTAGTAATACTCCTACTACTACAATTGCCACTCCTGCTACCACTGCTACTACTACTACTTGTACTCTTACTGCTACTACTGCTCCTACTACTACTAGCACTACTTTAGCTTCTACTTCCGCAACTACTGCTACAACGACTTCCACTAGTACGACTACTACTACTAATAAAGAAAATACTTCTGGTGCTGCTACTACTACAACAATAATTACTATTGCTACTATTGCTACTACTGCAACTACTACTACTACTACTACTACTGCTACTACAACAATAACAACAACAACAACTACTACTACTACCACCACAACTTCTACTAGTTCTGCTACTACCTTTACTCCTACAACTATTATTGCTACTACTACTAATGCTACTATTGCTACAACTATAATTGCTACCACTACTCCTATTACTACTACCACTACCATTGCTACTATCGCTACTAGTACTACTGCTACTACTATAGCTACTTCTTCTTCGACTACCACTACAACCACTACTACGCCTACTATTGCTACTACGACTACTACAGCGCCTAATGCTACTACTAAAGCAACTACTATTGCTGCTACTACAGCTACGACAACTACTTCTACTAGTACGACTACAATTATGGCTAGTACGCTTACTAGTACTGCTACTGCTGCAACTATTGCTACTACTACTACTACTACTCCAACTACTGCAACAGCTACTATTGCTATTGGTACTACTTCTCCTATTACTACTACTACTACGATTGTTACTACTGCTGCTACTACAGTTGCTGCTGCTACCACTACTTCTGCTACTACTACTGCTGCTGCTGCTGCTACTACTACTATGACTACTACTACTATTACTACTAATACTACTACTGCTGCTGCTCCTGCTAATTCTACTACCACTACTAGTACTACTACTACTAGTACAACTATTACTACTACAACAACCACAACAACTACTACTACTAATTTCACAACTGCTACAGTTGCTACTACTTCTACTTCTGCAGCTACTACAACTCTTGCTGCTACTGCTACTACTGTTACTACTACTATAATTACTACTACTGCTACTACTACTATTACTATAATGACTACTACTACTACTATTGCTATTGCTACTACTGCTACTACTCTACTACTTAGTACAATTACTACTATTAAAAATACTGCTACTGCTACTATGGTACAACTACTAACGCTAGTCGTAATTCTACTTTCTAGATGCGGTACTATGACTAAGCTACTACTACTTTTACTCCTACTACTACTAATGCTACTACAACTTTTCCAACCACTACTTCTACTACCCCCACTAGAACTACTACTACCAATACTACTTCTACTGCTGCTGCTACACCTGCTACTACTACATCTACTACTAGTGCTACTACGGCTACCACTCATGCTACTACAATTGCTATGATTGCAACTACTACTGCTACTGCTTCCACAACTTATACAACAACTACTACTACAATACTACTAATTATGTTGCTAATTCTATTGCAACTACTGTTACTAATGCTACTACAGCTACAACTGTTACTACTACTATTACCAATACTACTACTACTACATCTATTGTTGCAATAGCCACTACTAACGCTGCCTAATACAACAACTACTGCTAATATGACTACTACTATTACTACTACTACGACTACTACAATAACAACTACTACTACTGCAACCACTTCTACTATTACTACAAATACTTTTGCTAATGCTACTACTACAACTTCTCCTCCATCTACAACTACAGCTACTTCTACTGCTACTATTAGTACTACCACAACAACAACAGCAGCAATAAGAACAACAACAACAACAACAACAACAACAATAACAACTACTACTACTACTACTACTACTACTACTACTACTACTACTACTACTTCTACTACTACTGCAACTACTAATACTACTATTTCTACCACTACTACAACTACTCCAGCTACCACTAGTACTTTTACTACTAATACTGCTACTACTACCACTACAACTATGGTTAGTACGGGTACTACTGCTACTACTACAACTGCTGCTACTACTACTACTACTACAACATCCATTGTTACAACTACAACACTACTATTATAACTACAGCTGCTGCTACTACTAGTACTGGTGCAGCTATTACAGCTATTACTTCTATGACTAGAACAATTATACAATAACTACTACTACCACAACAGCTACGACTATTGCTACTGCTATTGCTACTACAGAAACTACTGCAACTACTACTACTATTATTTCTGCTACTACTACTTCCGTTATTACTACATCTACTACTACTACTGCGCTTACTATTACTACTACCAACTACTACTATTACTACTGCTTCACTACTATGACTACTACTACAACTACTATGCTTCTACTACTGCAATTGCCACTACTACTACTACTTCTTCTACTACCGCTACTACTACGATTACTACTGCTACTACGACTGCTACAACTACCACTACTGCTACTACTGGTATTGCTACTGCTGCTGCTCCTACTATTACTGCTACTATAGCAATGACTACCACCACCACCGCTACTACAACTACTACTACTACCCCTGCTACGTCTACCACTACTACTACTACTACTACTACTACTACTACTACTACCACTACTACTACTACTACTACTACTTCTTTTATGACTGTTACTGCTGCTACTACTCCTACAATTAATAATACCGCAACAACTGAAATTATTGCTACTACTACTACTACATACTAATAATGCTAGTACTGCTGCACCTTCTACTACTACAACTACTGCAATTATAACTATTGCTGCTGCTACTACAATTACTACCACTTCTATTACTACTGCTACTACTAGTCTTGCTACTACTACTACTACTACTACTACCACTGCAACTATTGCTGCTACTACTTATACTGCCACTACTGCTATCACAGCTGCTACTACTACTTGTACTACTACTACTACTACTACCGTTACTACTGCTACAACTACTACTAGTACTACGCTAGCTTCTACTACCACTACTACTGCTACTAGTACTAATAAAACTAAAACTTCTGCTGCTAATACTACTGCAACAATAATTATTATTGCCACTACTACTACTTCTACTACTACTACTGAACCATCACTTCTACTAGTTCTGCTACTACTATGACTACTACAACTACTACAACTGCTACTAGTACTACTATTGCTACTATTACTACAACTATAATTGCTACCACTATTACTTCTACTATTTCTACTACTACTAATGCTACTCCTATAGCTACTTTTGCTTCGACTACAACTATAGCCACCACTACGCCTACTATTGGTACTACTACTGCTACAAGTGCGGCTACTGCTACTACTACTGCAACTACTATTGCTGCTACCGCTGCTACTACAGCTACTTCTACAACTACGACTACAACTATGACTAATATTGCTACTACTGCTGTTACTACTACTACAACTAGCACTCTTACTATTACTGCTATAGCTACAACTGCTACTACTGCTACAGCTACTACCGTTATTACAAGCACTACTATGATTACTACTACTACAACTACTACTGCCATTGCTACAACTACTCTTGCTGCTACTACTACTACTATTTCTACCACTTCTTCTGCTACTCCTACAACTATTATCGTAACAAAAACAACAACTACTACTACTCCTACAGCACTTCTACTGCTTCTGATGCAATAGTAAGAACAACAACAACAACTACTACTACTACTACAACCTCAGATTTTTTGGTACTAGCGCTACCGCTACTGCTAGTACTTAATAGACTACTATGACTATTGATAGTACTACAGCTTCTACTACTACTACTACTGCTACTGCAGCTATTGCTACCACTACTACTACTACTACTGCGGCCTCTACTACTACTACAACAACTGCTGCTACTACTACTACTACTACTACTACTACTACTTTATCTACGGGTACTACCACTATAGCTACTACTACTATTGCGATAGCTGCTACTACTACTACTACAGCTACAACTACTGCTACTACTACTATTATTACTACTACTGCTGCTGCTGCTGCTACTACAGCTTCTACTACTGCTACTTCTAGAACTACTACTACAACAGCAGCTACTAATATTGCTTCTGCTGCTGCTGCTACTACCATTGCTACTGCTTCTATTACTGCTACTACTACTACTATTGCCACTACTACTGCTATTCCTATAGCTACTTCTGCTACTAGTGCAACTACTATGACTATTGCAACAACTACTACTGCTACTCCTACTACTATAACTTCCACTACTACTACTGCTACTATTATTATTACTACTACTACTAGTCCCATTGAAACTACTTATACTCCAACTATTGCTATTACTACTACTATTGCTACTACTACTACGACTACAAATACTTCGACTACTACTACTATTTCTAGCTCTCCTACTACTACTGTTGGTCCAACTACTACACTACTACTACAACTACAACTACAAGAACTA
>RXID01021620.1:0-29094 GCA_005019695.1 Trichopus zeylanicus subsp. travancoricus
CTTTAGGGATAACCGTTGGGTCGGAGATAAATCTATAATAGCCACTATGGAGGTGGACTTAACTAGGGGAAGCCAGCTTGTTTATGTTATTCCCAACATCATGTTAACCATAGGTGACTTTTACAGAAACGTTCAGGTATCTATCCTGACGAAGGGCTATAGGCAGTGGCATAACAGCGAGGCTAACCTGCTAGTCACCAGGGGCCTCATCGGCAAGCTCTCCAACATGCCAAACGTAGGTTTCGCCTACGAGGTCAAAGGGGTAGCTGAGTACCTGGTAAGCCATGGAGTCAAGGCGCTTCCAGGGAAGTGATACTCTGTCGAGAATATCCAAGGCCACAACTGGACTGTGAGGCCAATAAGGGCGCCTACCCCTCTGCAGCCAATGGAAGTGCTTAGTCGGGAGCTGCTTGATGGAAGCAACGCACTGAGCTTCCAAAATTATGCAAGTGTTACACCAAGGGTATCAGTCTGCGAAAAGAGAGAAGGGCTACCAAGCGATGAGGATGAAATCGCTGGGCACATAGTTGCGGCCTTCATCATAGGATCTGACCGCGAGCAGGTCACTCCTGAGGAAGGCTATGCAGAGGATGCACGCCCAGGGGCCTCTGCACCTCGGTCCATGGCTAACCTTCAGGAAGAACCTGATGATGCGGAAGGAACCTTCTTTTCCTACTTCCTACAAGAAGAGTTCCAGGGAGGGGGAGCGACTGACTACCCGACAAGGAGGACAAAACCAGTGTGGGGCTTGCCCACGAGTTAAGAAGGTGAACTTGCACCAGTCTGGGATGAATACCCGGATGATGAAGTTGAAGGAAGCGGCAACATAATCACCGCTGGGATTGAGGAGCTTAATCTGGAGTACCCAGCACTCAAAAAACTATCGGAGGCGGTGGAGTACCCATCACTCAAAAAACTATCGGAGGCAGTTTTCTCATCAAGTGCCGTCACGTCTCCATATCAGCCTCCTACTGATATATCAATGGGGCCTCCTAGCTATCCACCAGCAGGATTCTGACACAGGCCGGAGCCAATACTTAAGTTTCCCGAGAGAGCCACATTTAAAAGGGCCGTAAATAATGAGATGTGGACACTGCCCTCAGCCCAGCAAAACAGAGGAGCTCTCTTCGTCATCCCTGAGCAGTTGGGATTGTTCGATGACGCTTTCTCCAGGTGGGAATCAATAACCAGGAACCACGTGGCAAGCATGGCCTTCACAGACGTGAGAGATAAGCTGGATTATATTGAAAAATTGCTGGGAGAGGTGGAGAAGCTTACATGGGTCCAATGGCGCATGCAATACAGCGCCGAGTACCAGGGCTTATAACAACGGGGGAAGGCCGAGAGGGGATGCAAAATATACTGTCCCAAATGCGACATGTGTTTACACTAGAAGACCCTACTACCGGATCTACGGCCATTCAGGATGAGGCATACCGGGACCTCGAACGACTATCTTGCGACAATGTCAGGAACATTGTCAAATATATGAATGATTACTTAAGACTTTCAGCCAAATCAGGAAGGTTATACACTGGAGCAGAATTGTCTGAGAAGTTTTGGCTGAAGATGCCTGCGGACTTAGGGAGGCGCATAAAAGAGGAATTTGATCAGAAGTATTCAGGCGTTCAAGTAGGAGTACTACCGTGCATCCTCTTTGCACATAAGTATCTGGAAGCGAAATGTAAGGAAGCCGCATTCCGGAGGTGATTGAAGGATCTCTCGTTTTGTAGCCAAATCCCGATACCAGGCTACTATCAGAAGGAGAAGAGGTATGGGTTAATAAAGTCTAGAACTTATCGGGGTAAACCCCATGAAACACATGTAAGGGTTGAAAACCGGAAACACCTGCAGAGGAATAGGAAGTGCAGGTGCTTCCTATGTGGCTAGGAAGGGCACTTCGCCAGAGAGTGCCCTAATGAGAAGAAGAATGTAAGAAGAATGGCTGTTCTTGAACAGATATCAATACCAGAGGACTACGATATCCTGTCAGTCCATGAAGGAGAAGCTGAAAGCGATGCCATTTTTAGCGTCTCAGAGAATGAAGATGAAGGGGTAGAGCAAGCACTCAAGGAAATGCTTCCCACCACAAGGGAAACCATATTCATGCTAGGAGAGCTCGATGGCAGCTATATACCACTCATAAAGCTACCAGAGGAGTAGATGAACTGCCTGCATCTATGGGAGCACAACGGTTTCATACCAGCACAATATGAAAGCTGTTTGTGCTGTAAGAGGAGGATGATGCAAAGAGCACGAATCCACTGCCCTAGCTGCAAAGTTTCGGTATGCAATCTCTATGGCCCCTTTTATTTTACGAAGCAGGTCCCAGTCGTACCAGCAGCACCAGCGCAACTCTCCTCACATCAGTTGCTCCAAGAGCAGCAATACTATATATCCTGGTGTAATGGTGAAATAGAACGGCTGAAGGTTGAGGTTGAGTTCTATAAGAAAAGGGTCCAGGAGTTAGAGTTGGAGAAGGAACTCCGACAGGACCAGGAAAGGCTAGAAGAAGCAGACAGGCGCCGGCTTCAAGCAAAAGGAAAGGAAGTGGCCACTTCGGAAGGCGCAAATGTCTTAATCCAGGAAAGCATCCATAAGATCTCTACAGCAAGCAGGGAGGAACGACAGCAACATCCAAACCAGAGGATTGTCAAGAATATGCTATATAACATGCAGGTAGAGCTCGAGATCCCTGGACTTAAAAAATTTGAGGTTAGGGCAATCCTGGACACAGGAGCCACTACCTGCTGTGTAGACGAATCCTCAATTCCCCCGGAGGCCACCGAGTGCAATAGCTTCGTTGTCCACTTCAGCGGCATTAATTCAAAGCAGACGGCCAACCGAAAGCTCAGGCAGGGACGCATGTACATTGAGGAGAACGTCTTCCGTATTCCCTACACGTACAGCTTCCGGATGGAACTCGGCGACAGAATTCAAATGATTGGCGGATGTAATTTCATCCGAGCTATGCAGGGAGGAGTAAGGATTGAGGGAAGTATTGTTACTTTTTATAAAAGCCTTACCATTATCAACACCACGCTTCAGTTGTAGTAGTTGAAGTAGTAGAAGCAGTTGTAGCACTAATAGAAGCAAGAGTGGTAGTAATAGTAGGAGCAGTAGTAGCCGTAGTAGGCGTAGCAGTAGCAGCGGTAGAAATATATGTAGTTGTAGTAACAATAGTAGTGGGAGTATTAGTAGTAGCAGAAGTGGTTGTAGTAGTAGTGGTTGGAGTAGTAGTAGTAGTAGTACAAGCGGTAGTAGCAGTAGTAGTAGTAGCAGTAGTTGTAGTTGTTGGAGTAGTATTAGTAGCAGTCGTAGCCGGAGTTGTACCTGTAGCAGTAGCAGCAGCTGTAGTTGTTGTTGTTGTAGTAGTACTAGTAGCAATTGCAGTTGCAACAGTAGATGTGGTAGAAGAAGCAGTAGTAGTCAGAGTATCATTAGTAAAAATAATAGTTGTTGTAGCAGTAGTAGTAGGAGTAGTAGGCATAGGAGTAGAGAAAATAGTAGCAATAGTTAGAGTAGTTGAAGCAATTGTGGTAGTAGTAGGAGCAGCAGCAATTGTGGTAGTAGTAGGAGCAGCAGCAATAGTTGTAGTAGTATTAGTTGTAGTTGTCTTGGGAGCAGTAGTTGTAGTATTAGTAGTAGTAGCAGTAGTTGTTGTTATTGTTGCAATTGTAGCAGTGGTAGTAGCAGTTGTAATGGTAGCAGTAGTCATAGAAGTAGGAGAAGTAGCAGTAGTTGTAGTTGCAGCAGAAGCTACAGCAGAAGTAGTTACAGTAGTAGTAGAAGTTGTCATAGGAGAAATAGTAGTAGAAGTAGTGGTAATTGTAGTAGTTGTAATAGTATTAAAGTAGTAGTGGCAGGACTAGTAGTAGTAATAGCAATAGCAGAAGTGGCAGCAGGGCCTATAGCACTAGTGGTAATAGTAGGAGTAGGAGTAGCAATAATAGCAGTAGTAGTCGTAGTAGTAGCAGCAACAACAACAATAGTAGTAGTAGGAGAAATCGTAGTAGGGTAAGTAATAGTAGAGTTAGTAGCAGTGGTAGTAACCGTAGCAACAGTAGTTATCATAGTAGTACTCAGAGATGAAGTAGTAGTTGTAGTATTAGTTGTAGCAGTAGTAGTAGCAATAGTCGTAGTACTACTAGTAGCATTGGTAATAGTACCATTAGTAGTTGTAGTAGAACTAGCTGTAGGAGTAATATCAGTGATAGCAATAGGAGTAGTATTAGTAGTAGTAGTAAAGTAGTAGTAGTTATAGTAGCAGTAGCAATAGTAACAATAGTAGCAGTTGAAGTAGTAGTAGTAGTAGCAGTAGCAGCATTTGTGCTAGTAATAGTAGTAGTTGTTGTCATTGTAGAAATAGTACTAGTAGTAGTAGCAGTAGTAGTAGTAGCGGTGGTAGTAATAGTAGTAGCAGAAGTTATAGTAGAAGTAGTAGTAGTAGAAGTTATAATAGAATTAGTAGTAGTAGTAGTAGTCGTAGCAGTAGTAATCATAGTAGTATAAGCTATAGTAGAAATAATAGTAGTAGAAGTAGCACTAGTAGTAGTAGAAGTAGCTGTAGTAGTAGTAGTAGTAGCTGTAGTAGTAGTAGCAGTAGTAGCAATAGTAGTAGCAGCAATTGTAGGGGTAGTAGTTATGGTAGCGGCAACAGCAGTCGTAGTATAGTAGTAGCAGCAGTAGCAGTAGCCATTGTAGTAGTAATAGTAGTAGTAGTAGTAGTAGTAGTAGTAGGAGTATTAGCGATAGTAGCAGTAGTATTAGCGGTAGTAGAATTAGCAGTAGTAGTTGTCATAGTAGTAGTAGCCTTATTAGCAATAGTAACAATAGTAGCAGCAGTAGTAGCAGTAGTAGTAGCAAAAGTAGTAGAAGTCATAGTATTTGTAGTAATAGTTGTAGTAGTATTAGTAATAATAATATTGTAGTAGTAGTATTAGCTATATTGGTATTTATTGTAGCAGAAGTAGTAGTTGTAGTAGTAGTAGGAGTTGTAATAGTAGTAGTTGGAGTAGTAGTTGTAGGTGTAGTAGTAGAAGTAGCTGTAGTAGCAGTAGTTGTAGTAGTGGTTTTAGTAGCAATGGGAGTCATAGTAGTAGTTGTAGTTGTAGAGGCAAAGGAAGCAGCAATAGTAGTAGTAGTAGTTGCAGTAGTAGCAGTAGTGTTAGTGGTACTATTAGTACCAGTAGTAGTAGTAGTGCTAGTTGTAGTAGGAGGAGGAGGCATAGGAGAAGCAGTATAAGTAGTAGTAGCAGCAGCAGTAATAGTAGTTGTAGTAGCAGCTGTAGTAGTAGTTGTAGTAGTAGCTGTTGTAGTAATCATAGTAGTAGTCGTAGTAGTAGCAGTTGTAGCTGCAGTGGTACTAGCAGCAGTTGTAGCAGTCATAGAAATCGTAGCTGAGGTAGTAGCAACACCAATAGTAGGAGAAGTAGAAGTAGAAGTAGTAGTAGTAGCAGTAGTTCTAATAGTAGTAGTAGTAGCAATACTAGTTCTAGCAATAGTAATAGTTGCAACTATAGTATTAGTAGGAGTAGCAGTAGTAGTAGTAATCATAGCTCTAGCAGAAGTAGTAGTAGTAGTAGTAGCAGTAGTATTTTTAGTAGCAATTGTAGTAGTATTTTTAGTAGCAACAGAAGTAGTACTAGCAACGATAGTAGCAATTGTTTTAGCAGTAGTAGTAGTAGCGGCAACAAGAGCAACAATTGTAGTGTAGTTGTAGAAATAGTAATAGTCGTAGCAATAGTAGCAGTCATAGTGGCAGTAGTAGTAGCCATAGCAATAGATGTTGTAGCAGTAGTAGTTCTTGTTGTAATAATATTAGCAGTAATTGTGGTAGCAGTAGCAGAAGTAGTAGTAGTAATAGAAGCAGTATTAGTTGCATTAATGGTAGTAGTAGTAGTTGGAGCGATAGTAGAAGCAGCAGTGGCAGCAATAGTTGCAGTAGTAGCAGCTAGAGTAGTAGTAGTAGTAATAGTTGTAGTTGTTGCAGCAGTAGCAGTAGCAGCAGCAGCAGCAGCAGTAGTAGTAGTAGTTGCCATTGTAGTACTTGTAGTATTGGGAGTAGAAGTAGTTGTAGCAGTAGAAGTAATCGGAGTAGTAGTAATAGTTGTAGTAGTAGTAGTAAGAGTAGTAGTACTAGCAGTAGTAGTTGTAGTGGCTGTAGCAATAGTAGTGGTAGTCATAGTAATAGAAGTAGTAGTAGCAGTAGTAGCAATAGTTGCAGGAGTTGAAGTAGTAGTATTAGTAGCAGTAGTTGCAGTAGTAGCAGCAATAGAAGTAGTAGTAGGAGAAGTAACAGTTTTTGTTATTGTTGGAGAAGTGGCAGTAGTAGTGAAGTAGTAGCAGTAAAAGTCATACTAGTAGCAGTAGTCATTATATTAGTAGTACTAGTAGTAACAGTAGTTGTAAAAGTAGTTGCTGTAGTAGACGTAGTAGTTACAGGAGTGGTAGAAGCATTAGTAGATGCGGTAGTAGTAATATTAGTAGTGGTAGAAGCAATATTTGTAGGAGTGGTAGTAGTAGTAGTAGTAATAGTATTAGCAGTAGCAACAGTAGCAGAGTAGCACAAGCAGTAGTAGCAGTAGCAGTCGAAGGAGTAGTAGTGTAGTAGCAATAGTTGTAGCAGCATTAGTAGTAGTTGTAGGAGAAATAGTAGTAGTATTAGTAGCAACAACAACAACAACATCATTAGTAGTAGTAGTAGTAGCAACAACAAGAATAGTAGTAGCAGTTGTGGTAGTATAAGTAGTAGTAGTAGTATTAGTAGCCGCAGTAGTAGTAGTAAAAGTCGTAGTAGAAGCAGTAGTACTAACAGTTGTAAAAGTCATTGTAGTAGCAGTAGTTGTTATAGTAGTAGTACTAGTAGTAGTAGTTTTTGTAAAAGTAGTTATAGCAGCAGTAGTAGTAGTTGCAGTAGCAGTAGAATCAGCTGTAGTAATAGTAGTAGTAGCAAAAGCAATATTTGTAATAGTGGCAACAGTAGTAGTGATAGTATTAGCGGTAGCGGCAGTAGCAATAGTAGTAGTAGCAGCAGCAGCAGCAGTAGTAGCAGTAGAAGGAGTAGCAATGTAGTAGCAGTAGTAGTAGTAGCATTAGTAGTAGTAGTAGGAGAAATAGCAGTAGTATTAGTAGCAACAAAATCAACAATAGCATTAGTAGTAGTAGTAGTAGTTATAGCAACATCAACAATAGTAGTAGTAGTGGTAGTAGGAGTAGTAGTAGTAGTATTAATAGCCACATTAGTCGTAGCAGCAGCAACAGCAGTAGTATTAGTACTAGTAGCAGTAGTAGTACCAGGAGTAGCCGCAACAGTTGTAGCAGTAGTAGTTGTTGTAGTAGTACTAGTAGCCGTAGTACCAAGAGCAGTACTAATAGTTGTAGTAGCAAGAGTAGTATAATAGAACAAGTAGTAGTTGTAGTAGCGGTGGTAGTAGCAGCAGTAGTAGTAGTAGTAGCAATAGTAGTAGCAGTAGTTGGTGTAGAATTAGGAGAAGTAGTAGGAGTAGTAGTGGTAGTAGCAGAAGTAATAGCAGTAGTAGTAGCAATAGTAGGAGTTGCCATAGTAGCAACAATATGAGTAGTAGGATCCATTCTATTAGTAGCTGTAGCAGCAATAGCAGCTGCAATAGAAGTCGAAGTTGTTGTAGCATTAGTATTAGCAGCAGTACTAGTAGTAGTAAAAGTCATAGTAGTAGTAGTAGTTATAGTAGCAGTACTAGCAGTAGCATTTATTGTAAAAGTAGTTGTAGTAGTAGTAGTATTAGTTGCTGTAGCAATAGAAGCATTAGTAGAACTAGTAGTAGTAATAGTTATAGTAGTAGCATAACTAATATTTGCAGTAGTGGTAGTAGTAGTAGTAATAGTATTAGCAATAATGGCAATAGCAGTAGTAGCAACGATAGAAGCAACAGTCGTGTAGCAGTCGAAGGAGTAGTAGTGTAGTAGAAGTAGTAGCAGTAGCATTAGTAGTAGTAGTATTAGTAGCAACAAAAACAACAACAACATTAGTAGTAGTTGTAGTACCAACAACAACAACAGTCATAGTAGTAGTAGTACTAGTTGTTGTACTAGTAGGAGTAGTAGTAGTAGTAGCAGTAGCAGTAGTAGTACTAGTAGTACAAGTAGCAGTAGTAGCAGTACTAGTAGTACTAGTAGTACTAGTAGTAGTAGTAGCAGGAGTAGTAGTAATAGTCGTAGCAGCAAGAGTAGTAGCAGTAGAACTAGTAGTAATAGTAGTTGTAGTAGTAGTAGTAGTAGTAGCAGCAGCAGTAGCAGTAGTAGTAGTAGTGATAGTAGTAGTAGCAGCAGTAGTAGAACTAGGGGAAGTAGGAGGAGTATTATTGGTAGAAGAAGAAGTAGTAGTAGTAGTAGTAGTAGGAGTTGCAGTAGTAGCAGCATTAGAAGAAGTAGTAGGATTCACTTTATTAGTAGCAGTAGCAGCTACTGCAGAAGTAGAAATCGTAGTAGTATTAGTAGTGGTAGTGGTGGTAGTAGAAGTAGTAATAGCAGCAGCAGTAATAGTAGTAGTAGTAGCAGTCACTGTAGTAGTTGTTGTTGTTGCAGTAGCGGTAGCCCTATTAGTAGCAATAGCAACAATAGCAAGAGCAGTAGTAGTAGAGTGGTAGTAGTAATAGTAGGAGCTGATGTAATACTAGCAATAGTAGTAGTAGTAGTAGTCATAGAAGCAGTAGCTGTAGTTGCAGTAGTGGTACTACCAGTTGTAGTTGTTGTAATAGTTGTCGTGGTAGTAGTATTAGAAGTAGTAATAGTAGTAGTAGTAGCAAAAGTAGTAGTAGTAGAAGTAGTAGTAGCAAAAGTAGTAGTAGTAGAAGTAGTAGTAGTAATAGTAGCAGAAGTAGTAGTAGTAGTAGCAACAGCAACAATAATAGCAGTAGTAGTAGTCATAGTAGCAGAAGCAGTAATAGTAGCATGCGTTGTTGTGGTAGAAGTAGTAGCAGTAGTAGTAGTCATAGTCGCAGTAGTTGCAGAAGTAGAAGTAGTAGAAGTAGTAGTAACAGTAGTATTTGTATTAGCAGTAGTTGTTGTAGTCGATATAGTAGTAGAAGGAGGAGAAGATGTAGTAGTAGTAGCAGTAGTAGTAGTAGTATCAGCAGTAGTAGTAGTCGTTGAAGTAGCAGTATTAGTAGTAGTAATAGCAGTGGTAGCTGTTGCAGCAGTAGAAGTAGCAATAGTAGTAGTAATAATAGTAGTCGTATTAGCAGTAGATGTCGTATTAGCAGTAGTAGTAGCAGTGGAAGTAGTAGTTGCAGCTATAGTAATATAAGTCATAATAACAATAGTACTAGTAGTAGGAAGAGAAGTTGTTGCAGTAGTAGTAGTAGTGGCAGTTGTAGAAGTAGCAGTAGCAGTAGCAGTGGTTTTAGTAGTAGAAGTAGCAGCAGCAATAATTGTAGTAGGTGAAGTGGCAGAAGTTATTATTGTAGGAGAAGTAGTAGTCGTAGTAGCAGTTGCAGTTGCAGTTATAATAGTAGTATAAGTAAAAGGCGTAGTTTTAAAAGTAGTTGTAGCACTAACTGTAGCAATAGTAGCAGTAGTAGCTGTAGTTGTTGTAATAGCAGCAATAGAAGCATGAGCAGCTATATTAGTTGTAATAGTAGAGGTAGTGGTAGCAATAGTAGCAGTAGTAGCAGAAGTAGTAGTAATAGATCTAGCAGTAACAATAATAGTAGTAGTAGTGGCGGCAGCGGTAGTAGAAGCAGTAGCAGTAGGAGTAGTAGTAGGAGAAGTCGTTGTAGTAGTAGTAGTAGTGGTAGCGACAATAATAATAATAACAGTAGTAGTAGTTGCAGTAGCAGCAGTAGTAATAGTATTTTAGGTTGTAGGAGTAGAAGCAGGAGTAGTAGTTGTAGCAGTAGAAGAGTGGTAGTTGTTTAAGTAGTAGGAGTAGTCAAACCAGCATTAGTTGTAAGTCGAGTAGTTGTAGGAGTAGTAGTAGCAGAAGTAGCAGTAGCAGTAGTAGCAATAGTGGCAGTAGTAGTAGTACTAGCAGTAGTAGTAGTAATAGTAGTAGTAGGTGTAGTATTAGTAATAGTAGTAGTGGTTGTAACAGTAGTAATAGTACTAGCTGTGGTAATAGCAGCAATAGTAGTAGTTGTAGTTGTAGTTGTAGCAGCAGCAGCATCAGTAGTAGTAGTAGCAGTATTCGCAGTAGCAGTAATATTAGCAGTAATAGAAATAGAAATAATAGTAGCATTAGCAGTAGTAGCAGTAGCAATATTCGTACCAATTGTTGTAGTAGCAAACGTAGCAGTTGTAGTAGCAATAGTAGTAGCAGCTATTGTAGCAATAATAGATTTTGTAGTAGCAGTACTAGATTTTGTAGTAGCAGTTGTAGTAGTATTAGTAGTAGTAGTAGCAGGTGGAGTTGTAGCAGTAGAAGTAGTAGTGGCTATTGTAGTAGTAGTAGGAGTAGTAGTAATTGTAGTAATAATAGTAGTAATAGTAGTATTAGCAGTAGTATCAGTAGTAGTAGCAGTAGCAGAAGTGGTAGCAGCCATGGTAGTACTAACTGTAGTAGCATTAGCAGTAGTGTAGTAGCATTAGTAGTAGTAATAAGTAGTAGAAGTAGTATTAGCAGTAGTAGTAGTAGTAGTAGTCGTAGTTAGTAGTAGTAGTAGTAGGAGTTGTAGTAGAAGTTGTTGTGAGTAATAGTAATCGCAATAGTAGCTGTTGTGGTTGTAGGAGTAATAGCAGCGGCAGTAGTAGTAGTAACAGAAGTCAGAGTAGTAGTAGAAGTAGCAGCAACAGTAGTTGTCATGATATAGTAGCAGCAGTAGTAGTAGTAGCAGCTGCAGCAGTAGTAGTAGTGGCGGTAATAGTAGTAGTAGTAGTCGTAGTGGTAGTAGCAGTAGTAGTAGCAGTAGCTGTAGTAGTAGTAGTAATCACTGCAGCAGTAGCTGTAGTTGTAGCAATAGTAGTAGTTGCAGAGCTGTAGTTGTACGGGCAATAGTAGTAGTAGTAGTAGTAGTAGCAGCAGAAGCAGCAGCAGTAGTAGCAGTACTAGTATTATCAATAGTAGTAGTAGTGGTAGCAGCAGTAGTAGTAGTAGAAGCAATAGTAGTAACAGCAGCTACAATACTAGTAGTAGTTGTAGTAGTCGTAGCAGTAGTAGTAGTTGAAGTAGCAGCAATAGTAGTGGGGGTAGCAATAGTGGCAGTAGCTGCAGCAGTAGTAGCCATAGCAGTGACAATAGTTGTTGTAGTAGTAGTAGTAGTAGTAGTATTAGCTGTTGTACTAACATAAGGAGTAGTAGTACTAGTTGCAGTAGTAGCATTAGTAGTAGTAGGAGAAGCAGTACTGGCGGCACCATTAGTAGCAGTAGTTGTAGCAGTAGGAGCAGTGGTAGTAATAATAGTTGTAATAGCAATAGTAGCAATTGTAGTAGTTGTAGTAGTAGAAGTCGTTGTTGTAGTTGTAGCAGCAGTAGTAGTATTATGAGTAGTAGTAATAGTTGTAGTAGTCATAGTAGTAGTAGTAGGAGGAGTGAGAGTAGTAGTAGCTGTGGTAGTAGTAGTAGTAGTAGTAGTAGTAGTAGTAGTAGTAGTAGTAATGTAGCAGTAGTAGTAGTGGTAGTACTAGCAAAAGTTGTAATAGCAGTAGTAGCAATAGCAAGAGCAATAGTCGTAGTAGTAGTAGTAATAGTAGTAATAGCAGCAGTATTAGTAGTGTTATGAGTAGTAGTAGCAGTAGGAGTAGTAGTAATAGTAGCTATAGTAGGAGTGAGAGTAGTAGTAGCAGTGGTAGTGGTAGTTGCAGCAATTGTTGTAGTAGTTGTATTAGTAGTAGCACTACTAGTAGTAGAAGTAGCAATCATAGTAGTAGGAGTAGTAGTAGTGACAATAGCATTCGCAGCAGCAGCAGTAGCAGTAGGAGTAGTATTTCGATTATTTGGAGTGGGAGAGGCAGTAGCAGGAGTAGTAGTTGTTGTAGCGGTAGTAGTAGCAGCAGTAGTAGTAATAGTAGCAATAGGTGTTGGAGCAGGAGCAAGAGCAGCAATAGAAGTACTAGTAGCAGCTACAGCTGCCACCATAGTAATACTAGAAGTAGTTGTGGCGGTAGTTTTAGCAATAGTAGTAGTGGTAGTTGTACTAGCTGAAGTTGTAGTATTAGTAGTAGTAGTAGTTGTTGTTGTTGTTATTGTTATTGTTGTTGTTCTTGTAGGAGTGCTAGTAGTAGCAGTTGTACAAGTAGAGTAGTAATAGTGGTAGTAGTAGTAGGAGTAGGAGTTACCGTAGTTGTAGTAGAGTTGGAGTAGGAGTAGCAGTAGTAGTTGCAGTAGTAGGAGGAGTAGGAGTAGTATAACTAGTAATTTAGTAGCAGAAGTAGTTGTAGTAGTAGATGTAGTTGTAGTAGTAGTAGTAGTAGTAGTAGTGGTAGCAGCAGTAGGAGTAGTTGTAGCAGCAGTAGAAGTGGTTGTAGTAGCTGGAGCAGCAGCAGCAGTAGTAGTCGAAGTATTAATTGTAGTAACAGTAGTAGTAGTAGTAGTTGTTGTTGTTGTAGTAGAAGTATTAATTGTAGTAACAGTAGTAGTAGTAGTAGTAGTAGTAGCAGTAGGAGAAGCAGTAGCAATAGAAGTAGTAGAAGTAGTAGCTGGAATAGTAGCAGTAGTAATAGTAGTTGTAGTTGTTGTTATAGGAGTAGTAGTTGTAGTATTAGTAACAAGAATAGCAGTAATAGTAGTAGTAGTAGCAAAAATAGGAGTACAAGTAGTAGCTATTGTACTAGTAGAGTAGTAGTTGTTATTGTAGTAGTACTAGTTGTAGTAGGAGTAGAATTAGGAGTAGTAGCAGTAGTAGTAGTAGTAGTGGTAGTAATAATAACAGTAGTAGCATTAGTAGGAGTAATAGTAATAGTAATAGTAATAGTAGTAGTATTAGTAGTAGTAGTAGTCATTGTTGTTGTTGTTGTAGTTGCGGTAGTAATAGTAGTAGTAGTAGTAGTAGTAGTAGTAGTAGTAGTAGTAGTAGTAGTAGTAGTAGTACTAGTACTAGTATTGCAGCAACAGCAATAGTAGTAGTGCCAACAGATGCAGCCGCAGCAGTAGTAGTAGTAGGGGTAGTAGTGACAATAGTAGTAGTAGTCGTAGTAGTAGTAGTAGTAGTAGGAGTCGGTATAGGAGTAGTAATAGGGGTAGTAGTAGTTTTAGTAGTGGTAGAAGTTGTAGTAGGAGAAGTAGAAGTAGTAGTTGGAGTTGGAGTAGGAGTAGTAGTAGTTGCAATAGTAGAAAAAGTAGCAGTAGTAGTTGTTGTACTAGTAGTAGTACTAGTAGTGGTTGTTGTCGCAGCAGCAGCAGTAGCAGTAGCACTTGTAGTAGTAGTAGTAGTAGTAGTAGTAGTAGTAGTAGTAGGAGTAGTGGTAAGAATAGTAGTGGTAGTAGTAGTGATAGTTGTAGCATCAGTAGTAGGAGTAGTAGTGATAGTTGCAGCATCAGTAGTGGTAGTAATACTATTGTTAGCTGTAGTAGTAGTTGTAGGAGTTGGAGTAAGAGTAGTCATACAAGTAGTAGTAGTTGTAGTAGTAGCAGTAGTAGCAGCAATAGAAGTAGGAGTAGGTGTAGTAGTAGCAGTAGTAGCAGTAGGAGTAGTAGTAGTAGTATCTATAGTAAGAGTAGGAGTAGTAGTAGTAGTGGAAGTTGTAATAGTAGTGGTTGTAGTAATAGTAGTAGTACTAGTAGTAACTATAGTAGTTGTAGTAGTAGTAGTAGTAATAGTAGTAGTAGTAGTAGTAGTAGTAGTAGTAGTAGTAGGCATAGTATTAGTAGTATTTGGAGTAGTGGCACCCGTAGTAGTAGTAGTAGGAGTAGCAGTTGGAGTTGGAGTAGCAGTAGTAGTAGTGGTTAGAGTAGTAGTCATATTAGTAATTGTAGTTGTGGTAATAGTAGTTGAAGTATGAGTAGTAGTAGCAGTGGTGGTAGCGGTAGCAGTAGTAGTCGTTGTTGTTGTTGTGGCCGTAGTAGTTGTAGCAAGATTTGTAGGATTAGTAGTAGTAGTAATAGTAATACTAGTAGTCGTAGTAGTAGTAGCAACAGCAATAGTAGTAATAGCAGTACTGGTAGTAGGAGTAGCAGTTGGAGTAGTGGTAGTAGTAGGTGTAGTAGTTGGAGTAGTAATGGTAGCAGTAGTAGTCATAGTAGTCGCAGTAGTCGTTGTAATCATAGTAGTAGAAGTAGTAGTAGAAATAGTTGTAGTAGTAGTGGTAGGAGGTGGAGGAGGAGCAGCAGTAGTAGTCATTGCAGTAGTAGTAGTAGGAGTCGAAGAAGGGATAGTTGTAGTGTTAGTAGTCGTATTAGTAGTAGTAGTAGCAGTAGTAGAAGTAGTAGTCGTAGTAGTAGTAGTAGCAGCTGTAGTAGAAATTGTTGTAGTAATAGTAGTAGTAGTAGTGGTTGTAATAGGAGGAATAGTAGTAGTAGTCGTAGCAGTAGGGGAAGGAGTTGTAGTTATAGAAGTAGTAGCAGCAGTAGTAGTAATAGTACTAGTCGGTGTAGTACTTGTACTAGTAGTAGTAGTAGTAGCAGTAGGAGGAATAGTTGTAGTTGTAGTAGTAGTAATAGTAGTATTAGTGGTAATAGTTCTTATTGTTGTAGCAGTAGTTGTAAAAACAGCAGCAGCAGTAATTTAGCATTAGTAGTTTTCATAGTAATAGTACGAGTTGGAGTACGAATAGTTGTTGTAGTAGTAAGAGCAGGAGTAGGAGTAGTAGTAGTTGTAGTAGTAGTGATAGTAGTAATGGTAGTAATAGTAGTAGTAGTAATTGCAATAGTAGTAGGAGTAGTAGTTGCAGTAGCAGTAGCAGTAGTCATAAAAGTAGTTGTAATTGTATTAGTATTAGTAGTAGAAGTAGTAGTATTCATATTAGTAGTAGTAGCAGTAGTATAAGTAGAAGTAGTAGTAGTGGTAGTCCTTGTAAAACTAGTAGGACTAAGACTTGTTGTGTAGTAGTAGTAGTAGTAGTACAAGTAGCAGTCAAAGTAGCAACAACAGTAGTAGAAGTTTTAGTAGCTGTTTCAAGAACAGTAGGGTTAGGTGTAGCCGTAGTAGGAGCAGGAGGAGTGGTAGTAGTAGTAGTAAGAGTGGGAGAAGTGGTAGTAGTAGTAGGTGTAGGAATAGTAGTAGTAGTAGCATAAATAGGAGTAGGAGTTGTGGTAGTAATTCTGCTGTAGCTACTACATCTATTACTATTACGACAACAACTACTGCTACTAGAATCGCTGCTACTTCTTCAACTACTACCGCTGCTACTGTTGCTGTTGCTACTTTCGGTACTACTAGTATTGCCACTATTATGGCTTCTACTACTGCTACTTCCACTACTACCGCTACAACTACTACTACTTCCACGGCTACTGCTTCTATTGCTGTTACTACTACTGCAACAATTGCTACTATTGCTGCTACCACTACTATTACTTCTACAATTGCTACTACTGCTACTGCTACTACTTCTACTACTACTATTACTACTACTGCTGCTGCTACTGCTTATACAGCTACTGCTACTACTATCGCTACTACTACTAATTCTACTACTACTATAATTGCTAATACTAGTGATACTACTACAAATACTACAACAACTACTACTACTTCTCCTACAACAACAACAACTACTACTACTACTCCATCTCCTCCTACTATTATTGTTGTTACTGCTAGCACTGCTACAACTACTGCTACTACTACTCTACTACTACTACTCTACTACTACTACTACTGCTACAACTGCTACTACTACAACTACTACTTCTGTGCTACTACCATTAATACTGCTACTACTGTTATTGTAACTGCTACTACTTTTGATGCTACTACCACTCGTAGTAGTACAAATACTGCTATTACTATTATAGCTATTGCCGCTACTACTACTTCTCCTGCAACTAATACTTCTCCTACTATTACTACTTCTCCGAATACAACTACTGCTACTACTACTACTACTATTATTAATAATAATAGTATTACTACTACTACTACTACTACTACTACAACTAATACTAATATTACTCCCACTACCACTGCTACTACTTCAACTGTTGCTACTACAACTACTCATACTACTATTACTACTCCTAACACTCCTTCCACTACTACAACTGCTGTTGCTGCTATTACTTCTACTGCTTCGGCTAGTACAACATCTACTACTGCTTCTACTATTACTACTACTACGACTACGACTACTATTGCTGCTACTACTACTACAACTACTACTGCTGTTGCTGCTACTACGACTACAACAGCTACTGCGAATACTACTACTGCTACAACAACAACAACTGTTACCACTAATATTACTACTCCTACTGCTACAACTACCCCTACTACTATTACGACTACTACTATTCCTACTATTGCTGCTGCTACTTCTACTACTATTCCAACTCGTACTCCTACTATTGCTACTACCACTAGTCCTACTACTACTACTCCTACTACTACGACTACAACTATTTCGACTACTACTACTAATACTTCTATTACAATTCCTACTACTACTACTCCTACTACTATTACTACTGCTACAACAACTACTGTTGCTGCTACCACAACTCCAACAACAACAACTCCTACAATAACTCGTACTATTACTGCTACTACTATTACTACTACTAATCCTACTCCTACTCCTACTACTACTACTGCCACTACTCCTACTCCTACTACTACTACTGCCACTACTCATACACCTGCTACTAGTAAAGCTACAGCTACTACCACTTCGACAAAATCTACTACTATTACCACAACTACTACTACTACTTATACAACTACTGTGACTTCTATTACTGCGTCTTCTGCTACTACTTCTATTGCTACTCCTACTACTACTAATACTACTGCTGCTGCTACTTCTACTACTATTGACACTACTACTTCAACTACTACGGTTATTGCTACCACTACTATTATTGCTACCACAACTCCTATTACCACTACTACTCCAATTATTGCTTTCGCTATAATTACTACGACAACTCCTACTAGTACAACTACTACTACCACTACTACAACTATTACTACTACTGCAATTGTAGCTACTACTTCTACTACTTTTGTTGCTACTGCTTCTACTACTACTATTACTACCACTACTGCTGCTACTACAACTACTGTTGCTACTACTACTACTACTACTACTACTACTACTACTACTATTACTACTGTTACTACTACTACTACTACCACTACCACTACTACTACTATCATTACTACTACTTTAGCTACTGCTATTACTATTACTACTACTATAACTACTACTACTGCTGCTGCAACTACTGCTGCTACTACTACTACTACTACTTCTACTCCGACTACTACTGCTACTAGTATTACTACTACTACCACCATCACTACCACTACTGCTAGTTCTCGTACTACTACAACTACTTCAACTACTTCTATTACTTTTGCTACTCAAACAAATACTTCTACGATTACTACTACTATGACTTTTAGTACTACTACTACTACTACTAGTACTACCACAAGTATATTACTACAGCTGTTACTACTGCTACTACTACTATGAGTAATATTTCTACTACTACAACAACTACTACTATTGCTACTATGACTACTGCTGCTACTCCGGTTACTACTATTACTATTACTACTACGACTATGACTAGTGCTACTACTACTACTAATCCTGCTGCTACTATTACTACTACTTCTATTACAACAATAACAAATACTACTAGTACAACAACAACAACAACAACTACTACTACTACTACAACAACTACTATGACCTCTACTACCGCTACTGCTACTCCTGCTACAACAACTACTACTACTATTATTACTCCTACTATTACTAGTCCTACTACCCCAACTAGTATTCCTTCTCCTACATGTATTTCTACCACTACTACTACTACCACTACAACTACAACTACTACTACTGCTGTTACTACATCTACTACTACTAATTCTACTTCTACTACTACTACTGCTGCTGCTAGTAGTACTACTACCACAACTTCTACTGCAATTACTACTACTACTATTATGACTATTATTACTGCTACTACTACTACTATTCCTGCTACTACTGCTACATCTACTATTGCTGCCACTACTACTACTACTACTATTGTTGCTCTTCGAGCAACTAATATGGCTAATACTACTACTACTATTACTACTGCTGCTACTGCTACTACAACTACTGCTACTCCTGCGGCAACTACTACTACTTATACTACTAGAACTCGTACTATCACTACGGCTACTGCTACTATTAATACTACTACTCCAACTACTTCTATTGCTACTACTATTACAACAACTACTACAGCTACTACTACTGTGACTACTTCTGCTACTACTAATAGTACTACTGCTACTACTTCTGCTACTATTATTACTACTACTACTATTACCACTACTGCTACTACTATAACAAATGCTACTAGTACAACAATGACAACTATTATGACTCCCACTACTACAAGTGCTACAACTACTACTCTTAGTAATGCTACGAGTACTACTGCTTCAACTACTACAACTAATACTACTACTTTGCTTCAACTGCTATTGCTATTGCTGCTACTACAAGTGCTACCGCTACTACTCTTGCCACTACTACTGCTACTACTACTTCTTGTACTACAACTGCTACTACTACTGCTAATACTACTACTACTATTGCTACTATTGCCACTACTGTTGCTACTACTACTACTACTACTACTTTTGTTACCACAACTACTTCTACTCCTACTAATACTATTGTTGCTACTACTAGTATTACCCTGAATACTGCTACTACTACTACTATTATTGCTTTTACAACTACAACTAGGATTGCTACTACTACTACTTATGCTACTTCTACTACTGCTACTACAGTTGCCACTGCTACGACTGTGGTTATAATTATTACAAGAATAACTACTACTACTACGACTACCACCACCACCACCACCACCACGACCACCACTGCTACTACTACAACAACTACTACTACTAATAATAATAATAATAATGCCGTTGTTGCTCCAACTACTAGAACTACCACTGGTGCAACTAGTACTACTACTACTATTAGTATTGCCACTGCTACTACTACTACCACTATAGCTACTATGTCTGCTACTACATCTACCACTACTACTTCTCCAACTACTACTAGTGCTGCTACTACCGATACTATTGCTACTGCTATAACTTCTACTACTACTATTATTAACGCTACTGCTAACACTACTACTGTTGCTGCTGCTGCTACTGTTGCTGCTACCGCTACTACTACTACTATACCTACCTCTCCTACTACCATACCTACTTCTTCTCCAACTGCTACCACTACTATTACTGCTGCTATTGTTGCTACTGCTACTACTACTACTACTACTACTACTACTACGACGACGACGACTAAAATTACTACTACCCCTACTACAACAATAAGTATTGCTGCTACTACTACTAGTGCTATGCCAACTATTACTACTATTACTACTACCACTACTAATATTACTACTACTACAACTACTGCTACTATTACTACAACCACTAGTACTACAACTACTACTGCTATTACTACTACTAATACTATGACAACTACTACAACTGCTACTACTACTAATACTATTACTACTACAACTACTACTACTATTGGTTCTGCTACTACAGCTGCTACTACCACTACTACTACAACTCCAATTACTACTACTACTACTCCTAAACCTACTACAACTACAGGTACTACTACTGCTACTTCAACTACTACTACTATCACTACTGCTACTACTACCACAACAACCCCAACAACAACAACTACTGCTGCTACCAGCACTACAACTACTGCTGTTGCCACTACTACAACTTCTACTACTGCTACTACAACAACAACAACTACAACTACAATAACAACAACTACTACTACTACTACTACTAGTACTACTACTACTTCTACTACTACTACTAGTACTACTATTTTTCCTGCTACTACTGCTGCTACCCCTACTACAACGACTATTACTAGTACTACTATTATTATTGCTACTACTACTACGACAACAACAACAACTAGTACTACTATTGCAATTATTACTCCTACTACTTTTATTACTACTACTATTCCTACTATTGCCACTGCTACTACTGTTACAACTATTACTACTATAACGACTCTTGCTACTACTCCTAATACTACCACTACTACTTATACTCCTACTACTACTACTCCTCCTCCTATTACTGCTACTATTACTACTATTGCTACTACTACAACAACTACTACAACAACTACTACTGCTACTATTATTACTACTACTACAGTTACTTCTGCTACTATAACAACTTCTATTGCTACTCCTACTACTACTTCGACTTCTACTACCGCTGCCACTACAACAACAACTACTATTACTACTACTGTTGTTGCTGCTATTACTACTTCTACGACTACTTCTACAACAACTACTCCTATTGCTACCACTAACTACTACTACTACCTCTACCAGTACAACTACTGCTACTACTGCTACACCACAACTACAAGTACTACTACTACTACAACTACAACTACTGCTACGACTACTACTCGTACTACTACTACTACCTCTACAACAACTACTACTGCTACTACTACTACACTACTACTACACTACTACTACAACTACTACTGTTGCTACTACTACTACTGCTACTCCTATTATTGATACTATTGCTACTACTACTAGTCCTACAACTACAACAACAACTACAACTACTAGCACTACCACTACCTCTAATATAAGGACTACTACTACTACTTCTACTACTATTACTCCCACTACTACTACTACTATTACAGCTACACCTACTCCAACTTCTACTCCTACTACTATTCTTGCTAAAACTTCTGCTAATACTACAACTTTAACAACTACTACTCCTGCTACTGTAGCTATAACTACTGTTGCAACTACTTCTACAACTATTACTCCTGTTCTTGCAACTAGTACTTCTACTACTACTATTACTACTACTACTACTACTAGTACTACTACTACTACTACTACTACTACTACTACTACCACTCCTGCTACTATTACTCCTGCTACTACTACTACTATGACTCCTACTACAACTATTGTTGTAACTACAACTGCTACTACTACTACTAGTGCTATTGCTACTACTACTACTGCTACTACAACTACTGTTCCTACTACAACTTTTGCTAATAGTACTACTACAACAACTGCTGCTACTACATCTACTACTTCTACAACTACTACTATTACTAGTACTAGTACTACTACTACTACTACTACTTCGACTACTGTTACTACTACTACTATTTTTATTACTACTACTACTCCTAATACACCTACTACAAACACTACTATTACTAATAGTACAACTTCTATTACTACTACTACTGTAATTTCTACTACTACTATTATTATTACTCCTACCGCTACTACTACTACTGCTGCTGCTGCTACAACTACTCCTACTACTACTACAACAACAACTTCTACTTCTACTTCTGTTACTACTACTACTATTACAACTAATACTCCTACTACTACTGTCACTACTACTACGATTGTTATTACTACTCTTACTATTATTGCCACTGCTACTATAGCTGCTACTATTACTATGACTACTAGTACAACTCCTACTACTTCTATTACTACTAATACTCCTACTACTACTACTACTATGAGTACTAGTACAACTCCTACTACTTCTACTACTACTATAACAACTACTACTCCAACTACTACTACTATTGCTTTTGGTGCTGCTGCTGCAGTTGCTACTCATACTTCTACTACTACTACTACTACTACTACTACTACTACTACTACTACTACTACTACTACTACTACTACTACTACTATTACAATAAAAACTACTACTACTATTACTACTACTACTACAATTTGTCGTACCTACTACTACTACTCCAAATACACCTACTACAAATACTACTATTACTAATAGTACTACTACTATTATTACTACAACTACAATTATTATTACTACTACTGTTACTACCACTACACTACTACTACTATTACAACAACCAGTCCTACTACTACTATTACTAGAACTATGACTGCCACTTCTACTCTTACTACTATCACTACTGCTACTACAGCTACTACTACTACTACTACAACCAGTACTAATTCTATACTACTACTACTACAACAATTATAGCTACTATTGCTACTACTTCTACTGCTACTCCTACTATTACTCCTACTACTACTACTTTGACTACTACTACTATTACTACAACTGCTGATACAACAACAACTACTACTTCTACTACTACTACTAGTACTACTGCTACTGCTGCTGCTACTACCACAACTACTTGTACTACTACTACAACTACTACAACTACAGCTACTACTACTAAGACAACAACGACAACTACTAGTACTGTTACTCTTGATACACCTACAACAACTACAACTATTACTGTAACTGCTTCTCCAACTATTATTATTACCACTATTGCTACTACTACATCTACTGCTGCTACTATTACTACTACTACTTCTACTACCATTACTGTTACTACTGCTACTACTTCTACTGCTTCTCCAACTACTACTCCTATTACTACTACTACTACTCCTGCCACTGCTACTACTACTACAGCTGCTGCATCAGCAGCTACTATTGTTACTACTTCTGCTACTACTACCACTATTAGTACTACTTGTACTACTTTTGCTACTACTGCTACTGCTACTACTACTGCTACTACTGCTACTACTACTACTATACTACTACTGCTACTACTACTACTATACTACTACTGTTACTCCTCCTACTGCTGGTATTGCTACTGCTGGTACTGCTGCACCTTCTACTACGGCTACTACTATTACTACTACTACTGCTACTCCAACCACTGCTACTACTCCTACTACTACAACTAATGCTACTATAACTGCTACAGCTACTACAATAGAGACAGCTGCTACTACTACAACAACAACTACTACAACTACTGTTGTTGTTACCGCTACTACTACTCCACCTCCAGCTCCTACTACTACTACTACTGCAGCTACTACTACTACTACTACTACTAATACTATTGTTACCATTGCTACTTCTATTCCCGCTACTATTACAACAACTACTACTACTACAACTACTATGCTACTACTACTACTACAACTATTGTGACTACAACTTTTACTACTGTTATTACGACTGCACTACAACTACTGTTGTTGCTGTTGCTGCTACCACTACTACAACTACTACAACAACAACTACTACTGTTGCTACTGGTGTTGTTGCTACTACTACTACTACACTTACAACTAATGCTACTAATGCTGCTGCTATTACTACTACAACTACTACTACCCTTGCTACGACTACTGTTGCTTCTACCACTAATGCAGCTACTACTACTACTGATACTACTACTACTACTATGACTACAACTCCTATCGCCACTAATAGTACTACTTCTAGAACAACTACTGCTACTAATTCTATTACCACGATAACTACTACTATAAGTACTACTACTATTACTACAAGAACAACTACTATTGCTACTACTACTAATATTGCTACCATTGCTACAACTACGACTGCCACTTCTACTATTACTATAGCTACAACAACTACTACTACTTCTACTACTAAATGACTACTACTACTATGTGCTATTGCTACTACTGCTACTGCTACTACTACTGGGCAACGATACAACGACTAACTACTTTACTACCACTGACGACTGCTACAGACTACAAATACTACTACTACTACTACTACTACTACTACTACTACTAACTACAACAACAACAACTACTACTACTACTAATACCTACTACTACTACTACCGCTACCACCACTACTGCTACCACTACTACTACTATTGCTATTGCTTCTACTTCTACTGCTACTGCTACTAATACTAATACTACTACTTCTACTACCACTACTACTACTACAACTACTAATACTTCTACTACTATTACTACCACTACTACTACTTCTACCACGACTACAACTACTAATACTACGGCTACTATTACTGCTACTTCTTCTACTACTACTACTACTTCTCCTCCTCCTCCTAACACTCTGACTATTACTACTACTACTAGTACTTGTACTACTACTACTACTCGAGCTATAACAATTCTACTTCCACCACTGCTACTACTTCTACGACTACTACTACTACTACTGCAGTTGCAACTTCTACTACTACTACGGCTCTTCTACTACTACTACTACCACTACTACTACCAATACTACGATTACTACTATTACAACTACTACTCCTACTTCTATTGCTAGTCCTTCCACTACTACTACTACTACTTTTGCTACAACTACTACAGCTAATACTACTGCTACTACTATGACTACTACTACTTCTGCTACAACAACAACTATTATTACTACTAGTACTACTACACTAACTACTACGTCTACTACTACTACTATTTCTACTACTGCTACTACTTTTACTACTGCTACTACTGCAACTACTACTACGGATATTACGACTACTGCTGCTGCTGCTACGACTACTACTACTACCCATATTACTACAATTACTACTATAATTGCTATTATTGAAAGTTCTACTAGTTCTATTGCTGCTGCTACCACGACTACTACTACTACTACTGCTACTGCTACCACGACTACTATTATGACTACTGCTACAACAATTACTACTAGTACTACTGCTACTATTGCTACTGTCGCAGCTGCCACTACTACTACTACTATAACTTCAACTACTACTGCAGCTGCTGCAAGTACTATACTGCTACTAAATTAACCAGTATCATACTACTACTACTCCTACAATAATTACTCTTACTACTATTACTACTACTACTACTACGACTACTACTACTAGTACTACAACACCCATCACCACTAATACTACTGCTACCAGAACCACTATTGTTACTAATTTTAATACGACGACTACTACTACTGGTACTACTAATTCTACTACTATGACTACGACTACTACTGCTACTACAAGTACTACAAGCACTACTATTACTACTATAGGTACTACTACTATTTATACTACTACTACTGTTACTATTGCTACGACTACTACTGTCACTACTACCACTACTATTGCTACTGGTACTACTATTGCTACGGCTGCTACTACTACGACTATTATTACAACTGCTACTATAACTACTTCTACTATTACTACAACTATTACTACAAATACTGCTTTTATTACTACAACAACAATTACTACTACCACTACTACTTTTACTAGTACTCCTAATACTCTAACTATTACTACTTCTATTACTTCTTCTACTACTACTACTACTACTACTACTACTACTACTACTACTACTACTACTACTACTACTATTACTACGAGTATTACTCCTACTATTACTACTTCTTCTAGTATTCCTAATACTCCAACTACAACTACTACTAATACTACTACTACTAGTAGTATAACTCCTACTACAACTACTATTAATAGTACTACTACTACTACTACTACTACTACTACTACTACTTTTGCAACTACTAGTGCGATTAATGCCACTACTACTACTACTATTACAACAACAACTACTACTACTACTATTACGACTACTACTACTACTACTCCTACTACTACTGCTATTACTATTGCTACCGCTACTACTACTACTACTACGACTCCTACTACTTCTACTACTACTACTACTATTATTACTATGACTACATCTACTACTACTATTGCTACTGCTACTATTATTGTTATTATTACTACTACTGCTGATACTACTATAACTACTTCTACTTCTGCCAGTACGACTATTGCTTCAGCTACTATTGCTACTACTACTACCACTACTGCAACTACCGCTACAGTTGCTACTACTAATTCTCTTACTACTGCTACTACTACTACTAGTTGTACTCGTATCGCAACTTATAATATTTCTCCAACTACTGGTTCTACTATGTCTGCTGCTACTACTACTATTACTAGTACAACTGCTACTCTACCTAATACTACTTCTTCTACTACTGCTACTCCTGCTACTACTACTTCTCCTACTACTGCTGCTATTGGTACAACTTCTACTACTAGTACAACTATAGCTACTGCCACTGGTTTTACTACTGCTACTAATGCTACTATAGCAACTTCTACTACAGCTACTACAACTACTAGCACTACCTCAACTACTACTGGTGCACCAACTGATGCTACTACTGCTATTTCTACTATTACTACTACTGTTGCTGCTAGTAGTACACTACTACTACAATAACTACTGCCAGCGCTGCTACTACTCCAACAACTACTACAATTACTATTACTAATACTACTACTACTACTACTACTATTGCTGCTGCTACTAGTACTATTACTATTACTACTATTGCCCCTGTAGCTACTACAGCTACTACTACTGCTGCTGCTACTATAGCTGCTGCTACTAGTACTACTACTACTAGTACTACTACAACAACTCCTGCAGCTACTGCTGCTACTACTACTGCTACTAATACTGATACAACTATTTCTATTTCCACAACTATAGCTACTACTACTGCTGCTACTACAGATATTACTGCAACTATTACTGCTACTACAAATACTCCTGCTCCTACCACTTCTACAAATCCTATTACTATAGCTGCAAATACTACTACTACTATTAGCACAACTACTACTACTGCTGTTGTTGTTCCTGCTATTACTACTACCACAACACTAACAACTTCTCCTACTACGAATACTACTGCTCTATTACTACTGCTACGACCATGACTACTACTACTACTAAGACTACTACAAAATCTACAACTACGACTACTAGTACAACAACTACAACTACTACTACTTCTATTATTACTACTACAACTATAACGACTAATACCACCACTATTACTACTACAACTACTACTACTACAACTACTACTACTACTGCTACTAATACTACTATTGCTACTACCACCACCACCACCACTACTACTACTACTACAACTACTACAACTACTTCTACTACTTCTACTACTACTACTACTACTACAACTACTAACACAATTAGTACAACCACTTCTAATGTTCCTACTACCGCTACTACTACTACTACTGCTACAGCTACTACTACAGCTACAACTACTGCTACTACTACTACTATTGGTACTACTACTACTACTATAACTGCTACTACTGCTACGACTACTACTGATACTACTACTAGTACTACAACTACTACTGCTGCTGCTACTAGTACTACAACTGCTACTACTATTGCTGTTGCTACTGCTACTACAACAGTTGGTGCTACTACTCCTGTTTCTCTAGCTATGCCTAGTAGTACTCTTACTACAACTACAGCGACTATTATTGCTACTACTGCTGCTACTATTACTAGTTGTACTCCTACTACTACAACTACTATTACCCAAAAACTACTACTAAAACTATGACTACTACTACTACTGCTACTACAGATATGACTACTTCTACTACTACTACTACTACTACTACTACAACGCCTACTACTACTACCACCACCACCACTACTACTGCTGCTACGAATGCTATGGCTACTACCGCTGCTACTACTACTAGTAATGCGACAACTGCTACTGCTGCAACTACTACTACTGTAACTACTGCTTCTACTTCAACTATTGCTACTATTGCAAGTGTTGCTACCACTACTACTATAACAGCAACAACAATAACAACAACTACTACTATTGCTTCTCCTACTACTCCTACTACTAGTACTACGATTGCTACTTCTACTACTACTATTACTTCACCAACTACGATTACTACTACATCTACTACTACAATTACTACTATTACTGCTGCTTCTACTACTGCTTCTACATTTGCTACTACTGCTACTACTACTACTACTGCAACTACTAGAACTACAACAACTACTACTACTACTCTAACACTACTAGAACTACCTCTACTAGTACTACCTCTACAACTACTATGACTACTGCTACTTATACTACGACTAATACTACAACCTCAACCACTACAACTAATTCTAATTCTGCTACTACTATGACAACAACTATTACTGTTGTTGTTGCTGCTACTACTGCTACTACTACTACTATTATTATTGCTACAACTGCTACTGCCACAACTACTACAACTGCAACTATTGCTGCTTTTGCTACTACTACTACTACTACTATAACAATTACTACTACTACGAAACTACTATGGCAACAACTTCTACAACAACTGCTACTTCTATTACTACTACTGCTACAACTACGACACCTACTACTACTACTACTACTACAACAACTACGACTACTATTACTTTGCCGACTACTACTACTACTACTCCTCCTACTACTTCTACTACTACTACTTCCATTATTACTACTACAATTTCTATTACTGCTAGTACTAGTACTAGTACTACTACTACTACTACTACTACTACTACTACTACTACTAATTCTACTACTAGTACTACTGCGCTAATGCTACTAGCACTACCTCTACTACTACTACAACTTCTATGGCTTCTACTGCTACTACCACAACTACTGCTTCTGCTACTACAACTACAGCTACTGCTGCAACAAATACTGCTGCTACAATTGCTGTTGCTACTAGCAATACTAATAATACTACTACAACTGCTACTATTGCTGCTACTTCTGCTGCAGCTACTACTACAACAATGACTAGCACTGCTGCTACTTCTACCAATACTACTACTGCTACTCTTGCTACTACTGTTACTACTAGTGCTACTCCTAATACTACTATTACAATAACTATTACTACTCCTACTACAGCTGATGTTGCTACTGCTACTACAATTAGTGCTACCACTACTACTAATAATACTACTACTGCGACTACTACTGCAACTACTACTACTACAATTACTTTACATACTACAACTACTACTCCTACTACTGCTACGACCACTACTACTATTACGTTACAAACCTAAACTGCTTCTATTGCTACTACTGCTACTGTTGTTATTGCTGCTGCTACTAGTACCTCCATTACTACTGCTACTATTGTTATTACCAAAATTGTTACTGCAAGTACAAGTGCTCCTAATACTACTGC
>RXID01021621.1:0-38454 GCA_005019695.1 Trichopus zeylanicus subsp. travancoricus
CAAAGATTTTGTTAAGGAGGATCTGACTTGTGGGACAGTTTGCACTAGATATCTATCATGGGCAGTTTTTTTATTTCCTTTTCAGCTCTTTTCTTCCTTTATTCAACCAGAGAACGCATGAAGGTGCAGTGAAATTGCCACCAACAGCATGAAAAAATGAACTAAATCCCGCATGTATACTCGAAACCATTGCCAAGGCATCTGGATATGCCAAGGTATAGCCAATTTGTTTAACCATTCAAAAGATAACTTCTTTGCCAATCAGGCCACCACAAAATGGCTAGCATTCAACCCTAATGAATATAGCTGTTGTTTGAGAAATGGGCATCCTGTAATGGTCCTTTCAATCATCAAAGTTGTCTATTATGACTAGTGGTATACACTATACACTAAAGAAATGTGCAAAGAATTTATAGTGAATGGTAGAATGAACCAAGTTCTAAATAAAGGAGCACCTGAGATGTTAAGAGTGCATATTCACAATTCATTCGCTTTCTTAATGTAATGAATTTGATACAAGATGTGTAAAATATTTTAGAACACCAAGAAAGCAGCTTACTTGAGTTCGTAGGATACGCTTATCTACTTCAATTTGTTTTTCACCCATTCCCTTGACTTTCCCTCCAGCCTGACGTTCAAGATGAGTCCACATTTTGGTCAATCGGGGAAGTTGGTATTCCATTCGTGCCAAAGCAACCTATAGAGATACATATGATGCCAATTAGCTACTATAAGTTTAATTATCCATAGTAGTGCTATCTATTGTTACTAGAGTTGCCCATTGAGATTTCAATTACAGCATGAATTTGGAAAGCTGTACTGCTAAATTTAAATAGCTTCTGAATTTGCACATCAGTTTGCCCCAGAACATATACAAATCAGCATACATAGAATTGCAATCTAGAGCACATGGAGCAGTTTGGGAGAACATAAATTCCAAATTAAGCTGAAAACAATAATCATAATCTTCCATAAGAAAATTGTGTATAATAATAAATCTCAACTGCAGAAGGTGAACAATTTTCTGACAGTACGTACTATAAATGCTTGCTACACATCAATTTGGAATAGTGAACCGTAGCCTTGCCTGTAAAGCTGCTTCATGAGTAGCAGCCCTTTGGTTGAAGATATCCAGAATTAGGGCTGTGCGGTCACATATTCTAACATCTCCCCCAAATGCCTTTTCCAAGTTACGCAGTTGCCTACAATTTAAATTTCCAAATACATGAATCAGAAAAGCTTAAATGCTGAGACCAGGAAACTGAAAGTCCAAACTAGAAAAGCGTAAACATTTACAATGAAAAGAGCAGGAATGGGCTCTACCAAAAAATAATATTCTCTTCAAAACTTTAGAGTAACTTATAATGTAGCAATAGGAGACATGAGTTAAAATTGGTTTGCCATATTAATCCAGTAAAAGGTAGCTGTAATTGGATGAAGTCAAGTGCCAAAAATGCATGCTATTACAGCTCAACTTGCTATTTCTTTGACTACAAGCATCCGCACTTCAATTATTTCATGTGGTGAGGGTAATTTGAGCAATAACTGAGAAATTGTTGAGTATCATTTGTATGGTTCACTGGCCAAGTAGTATATGACTTATTCAACCTAGTAGGGAGATTTTAAATATTAACCTCTGTGTATATGTGCATAATGTTAACCCTTTCAGGAGAACTCGCAGTCTATCCAGATTATCAAAGAAATACCAGTGGGTATTTGACTAGTTGTTACGTCTCTATGAATCTTTGAGTGAGTAGATTGTCTTGTTTCCTATACAAAACTCATAAGTAGACTGGTGAACCTCGTTCCTGCTTTGGTATTACCTTATGATATGACCATTTAACACACAATTAGCTTAAAAAGAAATCATATTCTAATTATATGACTTCATGCACTTTGTAGTGTGGTTCCTTTACTTTCTTTGCAAACTCAAACAGTAATAGATGATAAACTTTATTAGAATAAATTTTCAATGTTGCTCCTCATGTTGGTTCTTACACAACTTTCACCTTGTCTCTCACAAGCATCATTAAATATGCAGTGTTTTACTCATAATACTATGACCTAATTTGGTCCTCAAGATACCTATGGAGATCTGTCATCAACTAAGACCATAAATTAATATAAGCTTGTAGAAAAATGTATAGCAGCCCAATATTTGACAGTTTCTTATTGAAAAGTATACTTCTTGGTGAGATATACCTAGCACCATGCATTTAAAAAATAATACTAATTAAACTTGATGATACTCTAAGCTAAAATCAGCTAAGCTGAAAATGAATGGGGACCCTATGTGAGGACTAATTCTTAGGCCGAGGTAACCGAGATACAAACAGTGAAGTTGCCATTCAAGGCAATATCACCGAGGTCAAGTTGGCTCGGCAGCACGAGCAATGGATACCTTGCAAACACATATCCCGAGGCATACAGAAAAATATGATGGGCCCGATCTATATATGAATATGCCCGGGTATCTAAGAAAACCAGAGAATAAAAATCCCAAGGAGATCTTTAACGTTAAATCCAAAAGTAATAGCAACTAAATAAGGAAAGTATGCTATAATCAAGACTGAAAATCACGAAATCCCAAAATCCACATAAAAATCTCTTTAACCTATAAAATAAAAAATAATCCACAAAAGTAAGGGGACTTCTCTCTCTCTCCCTTTAATGCTTATTTGAAAATAATTGACAGAACCTTCTCTGACTTAAGCGTCAGAGTAGCTGGCATTCTCTTCCCGGTTCTTGTTTTCTCTTACAGATTAGCAGAAGGACGGCTTAATGGATCTGATCTCGAAAAACCTTCCAAGCTAGAACCAGTGTTGAACCGGGCTCCGTCAACAAAACTCATGGCACGTGATACTTTGTCAGTGCAATTTTGATTTAATCAGTACATTTCATTTAGAGACACAATGAACTAATGTGTTAATAAGTGGTGTTTGGTACTAAGCCAAGAAATGAGCTAATTAGATTAGCAAATGTTAAGCCTATATCTTATATTAATTATGGGATTAACCAAGGGTAATCCACTTGATCAACACTAACCTTGTTTCTTAACATTATCAAATGCCACAAGGAGAACACACTATGGGCACATTGAGATATTAGACTAACCTTATCTCATCAAGAGAGGGGTGGGCTCTGTTCATGCCTCTCTGTGTCCTATAAATGGATCAGCATAAAAAATAATAAAAAGACTTACACTGACAATAGCATCTTACCCAGCAGATAATTCATCATCAAAGATCACAGTCTCAACATCAAGTGCATGAATTTCACTCTTGATTTCAGACACCTTGCCAGATCCAATATACGTCCGTGGGTTTGGAGCAGCAAGCCTATAAAAATCTACAAAAGTTTCAGGTACAATTAAGAAATATGATTATTTCTCAGCAGAAAAGATGCTAGCAGTAGGCTGTCCATATTAACCTTTGTGATTTAGAACCAACAACCAAAAGACCAGCTGTGTCTGCTAGTTGTGCCAGTTCCTTGAGAGAATCTTCAATGTTAAATAGATCATCTCCCTTGCTTTTGCAATCAACTCCAACTAGGTATGCTTTTTCTTCAAATATCTGAATATTCAAAATAAACTTATTGGAAATTAACAAAAATATCAACCAGTGAAACTTAACATTTCTACAAGAATTTACAAGGAAAAATCCTAGATATATTATAGAAATTGGGTAAATTGAGAAAATGCATGTAACCACCAAATGTTGGAAAGGCAACTCATATTGTAGAGGGAATTTTGCAGGTTCACCTAAGTACATGGACTCCCTTGAACATTAGCTAATTATATATTACCCTTTGCTCTGTAAGCTTGATTAACACAAATACCTCCCCATATTGTAAGAAATGAACTTGTTACCCAACAAACGCTCTGTCATAAAATTCAAACTTAGGTGTTACGTTGTTCTTGGCGCATAAGCTTTAGTGTGTAACCTTAATGATTTTTCCTCTTTAGTGTGTTGCCTTTTCTTCTACTTGATGATTAGCCCTCATATGGTAGTAAATTTATTAGTATCAAAATTCACAATAATCAGAAGGCCAATTCTGTCATTTCATAAGAAAAGGTTAATTTTTATCCAGTAACGTTCTATGAATAATGCACCAAAAATTATATGCCAAGCATCAAAAACGGGATTTGTGAAAATATGCTACGGCACTACAGATACTCCCATGAATCCTTTTCCCTGTTACCTATCATCTTATCATCCAAAAACATCCTAATTCCATCACAAAAACGCCCGGTGTCACACAAACAACATAGCAACCTACATCTCCATTATTGTCAGCTCAGATTAACCAATGAAAAAGAAGAGATGCAGCGATGCACAAAAAATAAAGACTTATCCAACTGACCTCCTTCCCGTTGTGCAGCTTGAACCGGCCATACCCATCCTCCTCCTCCTTCCCCTTGGCCATTTTCTTCGGCCTGGCCGCGATCGTGCTCGGCGGATCGCGGGCGACTTCCTCAACCTCCCCGACCACGAATCCATTGACGACACCTCCGACATCGCTGTCGTCCGCTTGGGCGGGCTCCGCCTCCGCGGATTCTTTCAGAACACGAATGCGCATCTTCCATGGAGATCGGGTGACGGAGAGGCGGTGGAGGAGGAGGTGCTGCTTGGGTTGCTGGGAGGGATTTGGGACTGGAGGTGAAGCGGATGGGGGAGGAAGCGGGGAGTAGAAGCAGGCTCTCATGGCAGTGGGCGTTCAGTGCTGTGGCTTCTGGATTAGGCTCTGTCTCTGTAATGTGATGGTCGCGCTGGTTGGATTTTTCTCGGGGAATTTCGACCGAGGTTTAACTCGCGGCTCCGGTTTGGGTTTTGATTTTGGTTTCGGAGAGAGAGGGGACTCAAAGATAATTTTAGTAATCATAACAACTTTTAGGATAAATTCAATTGTGATAAATCAAAAAATATGAAAGCATGATATTTCAAATGGGGCAATCTAAATTTTCATTCATGAGGTTATGATTACTAGCCGAGTTTTTATTTATTTCAAATAAAAATATGATAATTTAATTATCAGATTATCATCCTTGAAATTATCACACAAAATATTGTAAATTTATATATTTTTATGAATAATCATAATTTGATATATTATAATAATAATAATAATAATAATAATAATAAAGTTTAAATTAGTTCAATCTAAAACAGAGTAAATTATAATCTTGAAAAAAGTGATGTAAACTAATTTATTCATGAACTAAACGAATTCATATTCAATCACTACTGTATGATTATTAGGATAAATTTAAATTATAAATAATTATATTTTAATTATAAAATAATTATATTTATTATTTAGAGAAAATGATAAATTTAATAAATTCTTAATTTATTTATCCTTTTAAGTAATAAATGTAGGCATTTACGGTACAGTAACAACTGAATTCAAATTCCGAACCAAATACAAGGAAGTTGGCTTCTGGTCCGAGCCGGGTCAGCCCGGTCCTTTGGACCGAAAGGCTAACCCGTCCAACCAGACCGAGGACCACGTCCCAGAAACCACTCGATCTCGATATCTCGGGGCCGAACCCAAACAAGCTCGATCTCATGCGAACTGCTCGGCACCGCGGCGGCGATGCCGGTGTTCGACGCGGGGACCTGGAACTGGGAGAACGCCACCGCCGGAGCTCTCGCAGGCTTCACCACTGTCCCCACCCTCCATCCGCTCGACGTCGTCCGTACCAGATTCCAAGGTCTCCTTCTTCTTTTTGAGTCTGACAATTGCTGCGAGTTCCTCTCCTCATTATGTTGTTATGGATTGATTTGACAGTGAGTGATGGGCGCGCTAATCTCCCAGCGTATAAGAACACGGGGCATGCAATTTACACAATCGCATGCAAGGAGGTAATTGTGCATGTGAAGTAGTGATTTTTCTGCGTATGTGGGAGTAAATCCGATGAAACATGACTATTGTAGTTGTTTTATGGTTGGGAATCAATCGGTGGCGGTTGAAAAATTAGTTTTGAGTTCTCACAAGCTAGTTGCGTTTAAAAAGCGTGCTTTGATGATTCATTGTCTTCAGAAAGTTGTCGGAGATGTTTCATCTTGTTATGGCAATTAGTTTACTGCGATTTAGTCTTTATCACTTCGATTATTTATACATTAGGAATATGGAATTATGGATTGTGGATTACACGCTTATTAGGGTCCTATAACGATCATTGGGTAAAAGAATGGGGTTAACTTGGAATTTGCATGTTTATGTGAAGTGCCTGTCATTCTCTGTGGGTAGTTTGTGGGTCCCTCACACTCTTATGTCTCTCTCTTGCACTCCCTAGATCTTACTGAACATTATTTCTGGATTAGATTTTGACTTGATTTTGCTCTCTTTTATTTTAGGGTATGAGAGGACTATATGCAGGTTTTCTCCCTGCTGTTTTTGGATCAACTGTTTCATGGGGGTTATACTTCTTCTTGTAAGAATTACCTGATCACTACATTGAGCAAGACTAGTTTCAGTCAATTGGGGTTATTTATTAAATTTAACCATCTCATTTTTTGTTGTTATATTGTTCTCAATGTTTTCTAGGTGGAACTTTCTTTGTGTGTTTGTACATGTCTCCGAAGTAGCTCAACATTGTAGGCCAATAAGATATTAGACATGTTTATATAGAATCAATAAATTTCCATCTTTTAAACTGTTGTTATGATTTGGGTACAGAAAAGCTAGGCCAGGTTAGATGTTATCGGCTTTGGGTAATCAAATATATGATCCTCAGCCAGCAATTAATGTGTTTCAAATCTAGATCCAAACTAAACAAAATTTCAGGTTCGGATTTTGAAATGCATATCTTCATTCAATATGTTTGGATTGGCTCAGTTATTGATTCATTAACTTTTGCTCGCATCCATTATTCATTTTGGATTGATCAACTGAGGAATGGAGTGAACTGAAAAGACCATATAAACTGTTTTTGGGTCCTTTAGGATGTTTGAATTTGTATTGGAACAGGTGAAGAAAGCTGTTTTTAACTTTTACTGGATAAATAAATACTTGTCTAAGACATGAATTTTTGCAGCTATAGCAAAGCAAAGGACAGGTATTCCAGAGGGAGTCAGGAGCCTCTCAGCCTGGGCTATCATCTTGCTTCAGCAACAGAAGCTGGTGCCATGGTCAGTTTTTGCAGCACTCACTTGATTACTCAGACTTGTGCTTGTGTCTGGCCTGCTCTGCATGTACGATTTTCAAATAGTCTCTTATGCTCATGGGTTTTAATAAATTGTCCTATGTATTCCTTTGGTAGGAGTAAGATATCTTATACTTGCTGGTCAATTTGTGATGGGATGATGTGCTTTTTTTCTGTATCATCTGTTTCCTTTAGGCACATTCTTTAATAATCGTATTTAGAAATTTGAACAGTTGCTATGACCAGATATTGATATCCATGTTGACTGTCATGGATGAAAAATTCGAGGATACTATGGATATTATTGAGCCAACTGAGAAATAGCTCAAAGCATCTTGCAATGGATTTTGGTCTTTTGTCTGCATGTCTTAGATTACAGTATGCTTCTTTACTGACTGAATCATGAACTTATTGAAATTTGAAGGGAAATAAAGAGAAGGATCTTTTTTCTCTGTTCCCTTGTAGCTTATTAGCAATGTGTTTTGTCAGGGTCTAAGAGTGGTGTTATTGGGGAAAGTTTGAAGAGAATCCAAGAGAAGGATTGCTTTGAAGACTTGCCTGGATTCTCAAACTCAGAAAATGACATTGTCCTTCCACAATGGTGTCTATAGAGATTTTGTGCCCTCTTGATTAGTTGCCATTAGTTCTCTAGGTTGGAATTGTTGCAATCATTTCCACATGCCATCTTGTTGACAAGTTCAACACCATCAACAGCCCCCATTAACTCGTCTGCAGAGGGTAACTAGTGCTTCTGAAGAACTGCATGTACTTTTTCATTCTTCCTTCTTGTTTCATATATCAATTCAAGATTTTTTGTGATAGCTGATTCTCTAGTTAGTTCTTTCTGTTGGCTATACTTTTTCTTAGCACTGTGCAGATAGATGTCAGACATTATCCCATGTTTTCTTTGTTCTTTATTCACATGTTTACATGACTTCCCTCAATGCTCTTTTGGTCATGGAGATAAAGGATTATAACAAATCTTCTTGATGTCAGGTATGTTTGTTTACAAATCCAATTTGGCTTGTAAAAACAAGGTTGCAGCTTCAAACATCCCTTCATTAGAATCGGCCATATTCTGGTTTTTCTGGTACTTCTTTTCAATCTTAGTTTATGTGTTTTCTGGGTTCCCCTGAAATGTGTTTCTGTAGCTTCAGATATCCTTTCATCAGCATTACCTTTTTTGAATTGATCTCTGAAAGAATGCATGAGGTGATACCTGTTAGTATAGTGGCAGTATACCTGATGAAAGCGACCAATGATCTTGGATCATGTCTTCATGGCATGACCTTCAGGGCAATTGGTTTGTCAATCCTAGTTTTATCTTATTAAAGAAATGGCTATTCTGCTGGAACCTTGGGTTTTGATCCGACATGAAATTTTAATTGTGTTAAGGAGATTTTCTTTACAATCTCATTTTTAGTTTCAGTTCTGGCTAACTCTCCCACTTTCAGAGTTGAAATTACCTTTTGAAACTCAACATATTGAATTTCAATTGAAGATTACATCAAGCTTTGCTGGAAGGTGGAATGATGGATAATATTTTTCCTGAATTATAAATGAAGTAACAGTCTACCTGAGATAGTCTGTTCCCAGTAATTATTAGACACTAGAATGAACTAATTCATCTAGGCCGCCTGGTAATGTATTAAGAAATAGGCTTAACCTGGTTAGCTTAGGGTAACAGCATATTTTAATCTGTCAGTTCTATTGCAGTAAGAATGCATCCCTAGTTGTTTTATGTTCCATTCAATATTCATTCTTTGGCTTCTTTACCTTCCAGTGATTTTGGTTTGTGCTGCAAACATTGTGTCTTGTTCAGTTGTTTTTGATAGTGTCCGCATTTCCTTTCATCTTTTCATTTGTTTGAGAGTAGTAGCTAAACTTCTTTATGCCAATCTCCTGTTCGATTTCTCTCGACTTAAATCAGTTTTTGGGCTTCCCTTTCCCAAAGCAACTGGTTACTCATAGGACTTGCTTTTCCTTCTATAGCTTAATTGTTCAGTCACTTCAATGTATTCCCTTTGTGCACATTTAGCTTCTTGGGCTTGTAGATGTGGCTTCACGTAAGTTTCAATAAATTTTGTGTTGCTGATTGTGTGTGATTGTGTTATGTCTCTTCTCTATTATCATCCATGACCCTATTTAGCAATTCTTTCTGAAGGTCAGATGCTTTGAGAACTATCTTGAAAGAAGAAGGATGGCGTGCACTTTTTAAAGGGATTGGACCTGGACTTATACTTGTAGGTACTACTGCTTATTTTCATACCATTAGGCTAGATTTTGCTTGGAATATTTGTTAGAATTGTTAAAGAAAAGGCAGAATTATCTACTGCTAGCTGGCTGATGTCCTCTAAATTGATCTATTTCTCTTTATTGTTTGATTGCTAGTCTAACTAGGAATCCGAGTAGGATAAGGGCCTGGGTATTTGTTTGGGGCCTGAATTAGTTAGAATCAAACTCAGGGTTGGAGTTGGACTTCTCTCCTATAAATTAGGTCTAAGACCTGAGGATTATTATGTACTCTCTCTTTGTCTTGTTCTGACTACTGTAGTAGCTTAAAGAAGCCCTAGCTATCTCAAGGTAGCTCTCTAAACGCTAGCAGAACTTTTACAATATTTTGTTATGCAACTACATGAATATGTGCAGTATTTGTGACATATTTTTTCTTGATAATAATAGTTTATATCTTGCTTTATAATATTTGTAGCATAATGGTCATCTGACATTTATCCAATGCAAACTTAAGCTTTGTATCCAATTTCACTCAGGTTGTGATAGTCATATATAAAGTGCTTTAGGGCCTGTGTGTAGAACCATGTATTTCCCTGATGCCTGCTCATGTTTGGGGTTTGTAATAGTGCTTGTTTGCAATTTACTCAGTGGGGGATATCCAAGCACTATGGCATAAATGACTTGCCTTAACAGCACTAGGGCCTGTATGTAGAACCATGTATTTCCCTGGTGTCCACTCATGTTTGGGGTTTGTAATAGTGCTTGTTTGCAATTTACTCAGCGGAGGATATTCAAGCACTATGGCATAAATGACTTGCCTCAACAACTCATATTGGAGTGAAGCTCAAAAGGTTTTTCCATATGACTCCATTCACACCCTCTTTAGAAATTTTGTTGCACCAATAGCCCCTGGGACCCCACTGAATATCATCAAGTTACCAAATTGCCCAGATTTCATGTGCTCACGGGGGTCTCTGGTTCTTCTATAGAAAGGGATTCTGCCTTTTCTCCATACTCTTAGGTCTTTGCTTAACTTGATCGTGAAGCCTCATTGACTATGATGAGTTTGTTCAAATAAGATAAGGGTAATAGTTACAGAACATAATTACCATATGCCTATGGACAAGGATGTCTAGAGGCGACTTTTCAGACCATTTTATTTTTGTGACTCTGGAGATCTGAAAATTAGCTTACAGTTTTGCATTACATTTTGCAGGTTTCTTATGGTGCAATCCAGTTCACAGTTTATGAGGAACTCCAGGAACTCGCTATCCGCTTGAAGAGAATCAAAAGAAAAGACAAGTTGGACAATGTCTTGCTGGTACAGCATCAAAAATGCATTTTACCTTTTTGCTGTCTTTTGGTCTGCTGACTCAGCTTGAATGGATGCTGTTCTGTATTATTTCTGCAAAATCTGATTTTATCCACCTAGTTGCATCATGCATTCATAAACTTTGAGGTACCCATTAAATGGTTTTAATCAATTGGTGTTTTGCTCATTTTATCTTGGACAAAATGTTGGCATCATTCATATTGTTTGCTATTAGCCTTTCCCGAGGCATATATGTGCATGGCAAACTTGGACAACCAATTCTATGAAAGTCTGTCACTTCATACCTCAACAAAACTTGGATTGCACTGTCGATTGAACTTAGTATTCAAGATGTTCATCTTATTAGAGCTAAAATCATGTCACTGATGTTTTCTTTTTTTCCGAGATAAATCCTTGCATCTGAATGCGAGATCTGAAGAAAACTCTAGATGGGAGAAATTTTATTTATGATAAGACAAAATTTCATGTGCTATGATTTAACTGTTTGTAGATCACCTAAAAGCAAATCATTAGTTTACCTCCAAGACAAATTACCGAACAATACTATACTCGGCCCTCAAAATCTTTTTTTACCTTTTACACTCATGCCCGTCCATCTCATCATCCCTTTTTTGGTCTAACTTGTCTGTCATTCAACAATTGTGGGTTTACATTTAGAAAAGTTCAAGAATAAATAACCGAAGTGCCATTTAAAGAATAATTCCCTGTTATATCTTTATCCAGCTGAATGACAGCACAATACAACATATGGAAGCTAGTTAAGAGATTTTTTTTTCCTTTAAATTGTGAAATCCTGATTACTATGTGAGATTGCTATCAATTTTTTTCTTTTCTTCTATACTAGAACTCGTTTGATTATGCTACTATTGGTGCTTCTTCTAAGATGGCTGCTGTCACACCCGTTGTGAGTGGTAGGTGCTACCACAACGAGATCATGTAACGGATCTTATGATCTCAGAGGCAAGGGAGTGCCTCCAACGTATATGTGCATGGGCAGCACACATACGAGCGAACAACCAGCTGTGGTGATCGGTGCCACTACGAGGAACATCATGTGTGGGAACGCATGATCAAACGAGGCGACGGATTGCCTCGAACATATGTGTGCGCGGGCAGCACACATAGCAGCAAGTGACGGTCACGACATGTTTGGATGGAGACCCAAACAGCCCAAACCGTCCTGCAGACCGAGCAGCAGGACAAGATGGCTAAAGGGAGCTGCAGAAAGCTGCAGTTGAACTGCAGGAAGCAGTTGAACTGCAAAGCAGTTGCTGAACTGCTGGGCAGCAGTTGAACTGCAGGGCAGCAGTTGAACTGCAGGAGGCAGTTGATGAACTGCAGGGCAGCAGTCGAAACTGCAGGAAGCAGTTGAGGAACTGCAAGGCAGCGGTTGAAACTGCAGGGAGAATATTGTGGAACATGTTCTCCATGATCTCCAGCAGTTGCTCACAGCCAAATATGTGTACTATAAATAGACTAGGGGGTCTATTGAGTTGGAGACACACAGGTAGAGAGACTTGTAGTGTCACTCCGTGTTAAGAGTTGTATTTCCTTTTATGTGAGGAATAAAAGGTTGGCAAGATTGTTGTACTTCTCTTCTCCTCTATACTCTTGTGGGCTTGTGCGAGTTTGGCGGGCTGAGGTGGGCGAACCTTGGCGCCATCACGGGCAAAATTTCAGGGTAGAAATTCGCCGGTGTGACAAGTGGTATCAGAGCCCGGTTTGGTGAGAAACCGGTTCAGCGAAAGCCAAAGCCATGGTGACGCAAGTAGAGCTTCGGGATCGGTTGATTCGCATCGAGGAGATGCTGGGAAATCCTCCAACCGAAGATGCGGGCGGCATATGGGCGCGGTTGGCTTGGCAAGAGAGCCAGAATGCTGCTCTCAAGGAGGCCCTTGCGAGTGAGGTGAAGGATGCGGAGGAAAGGTATGCTGCGATCATGGACTCCATGAGATCAAGTCTAAAGTCCTTGGAGCAGGACTTGATGGTGGTGAAGAGAGCGGTGGCTAACTCCATTGTTGAAGGCGGAGCTCCTTCAAAGGTAAGAGTTCCGGAGCCCCATTCCTTTAATGGCTGCAGGAATGCAAAAGAGTTGGAGAACTTCTTATGGGATATGGAGCAGTACTTCAAGGCTGCTCACATTCCGGAACGGGAGAAAGTCACCATCACCAGCATGTACTTGAGTGGAGATGCCAAATTATGGTGGCGTACCAGAGCATCGGAGAATGCTCAAGCTGGGAGAGCTCAGCTGGAGGATTGGGAGATCCTCAAGAAGGAACTAAAGGAGCAGTTCCTTCCGTGCAACACAGGGTGGATTGCGCGGGAATCCCTGAAGAAGCTGCGTCATTCGGGGACCATAAGGGAGTATGTGAGGGAATTCAGCTCCCTCATGCTCGACATCAACAACATGTCCGAGGAGGACAAGTTGTACAACTTTCTTTCTGGCTTGCAGCAGTGGGCTCAAGCTGAACTCCGACGGCAAGGAGTGAAGGATCTTTCTTCGGCCATTGCTTCTGCGGAAGGTTTGGTGGATTTCAAGCTGATGACAACCACCAAAACGGCCATGGAAGGAAGGAAGATGGGGCGTGCACATAAGGATGGCAAGAAGCCCGAGGGAAAGGGCAAGAAGGTTGCGGAACCAAGCCAGTCCAAACTGCAGCCCACCAACAGAGAGCAGGGCTGTTTCATATGCAATGGTCCTCATCGGGCAAGGGAGTGTCCAAGGAGGGAAAAGCTATCTGCTCTAACTCTCAGGGAATCTGAGGACGAAGGACGTGGTGCGGCCACACCACGCATGAATCCATTGCAGCTACTCAACTCAATGACGGCAGAAAGGCAGCCGCCTTGCAAAGGGTTGATGTATGCATCGGTACTACTAAATGGGAGGCCTGTTTTGGCTATGCTGGACACAGGAGCGACCAGCAACTTCTTCTCCCATAAATTGGTAAGTGAATTTGGTTTGCAGGTGCAACCAAGTTCATGGAAAGTGAAGGCGGTAAACTCTGGGCCAACTCCGATTCATGGAATGGCCAGCGTAACCCTCAAAGTTGGAGCTTGGGAGGGAGAGATCAGTGTGACAGTCTCGGCGCTCGATGAGTTTGAGTTTATCCTGGGGATAGACTTCTTTGTCCAAGCTAAGGCTAGCTTGGCGCCTCACCTATCAGGTATGCTGATTTCTGCGGAGGAATCACCATGCTTTATACAGGCAGCGTATGGAGGGAAAACTGCAGCAGCGGGTATGCAGTCTCCCCAACAGCTGAAAGCTGGTCTCAAGAGGGGCGAGACCACATATGTTGCAGCACTGATCGAGATACAACCGGATCAGGTCGTGGAGGTACCTGATGTTGTTGCAACTATCCTGGTGGATTACGCGGACGTGATGCCACCAAAACTGCCCAATGAACTTCCCCCTTGGAGGGCAGTTGACCATAAGATCGAGCTGGAGCCAGGTGCGAAGCCTCCTGCTCAGGCCCCTTATCGATTGGCGAATGCGGAGCTTCTGAAGCTGAGGAAGCACCTCAATGAACTGTTGGAGGCGGGACTGATCCAACCGTCGAAAGCCCCGTATGGTGCCCCGGTGTTGTTTCAGCGGAAATAAGATGGTTCACTTCGGATGTGCGTGGACTATCGGGCACTAAACAAGGTGACCATCAAGAACAAGTACCCAGTGCCAAATGCAGGTGACTTGTTTGATCGATTGGCCAAGGCAACATACTTCACCAAGTTGGACTTGCGATCAGGGTATTGGCAAGTCCGGATTGCTGAGGGAGATGAGTCAAAAACGACATGTGTCACGAGGTATGGCTCATTTGAGTTTCTAGTCATGCCTTTTGGATTGACAAATGCTCCAGCAACCTTTTGTAACTTGATGAATGAAGTATTGTATGAGTTCTTGGATCGATTTGTGGTGGTGTACTTGGATGACATTGTCATCTACTCGGAGACGTTGGCGGACCACGTCGACCACCTCAGAAAGGTATTCTCTCGGCTTAGAGAATACAAGCTCTTCGTCAAGAAGGAGAAGTGCGAGTTCTGTCGAAAGGAAATCAGGTTCCTTGGGCACATGGTGAGCAAGGTACAGATACAAATGGATGAGAGGAAGATTCGGGCAATCATCGATTGGGCGGCTCCAACAAAGGTATCGGATCTTCGTTCTTTCCTCGGTTTGGCTAACTACTATAGAAGATTCATTCAGGGTTATTCAAGGAAAGTGAATCCCCTGACTGACTTGCTGAGGAAGGATCGAAAATGGGCATGGACGGACTCATGCCAAGCGGCGTTTGACCAGCTGAAGGCAGCAGTGTCAACAGAACCGGTGCTACGATTGCCTGACTTCGAGCTTCCATTCGAGGTACATACGGATGCCTCAGATCGTGCTCTTGGGGGAGTCCTTGTTCAGGAAGGACACCCAGTGGCGTTTGAAAGCCGCAAGCTTAAGGATGCGGAGCAACGCTACACCACACATGAAAAGGAAATGACAGCAGTGGTGCACTGCTTGGACACCTGGAGGCATTGTCACTTGGGAACGAAGTTCAGGGTTGTAACGGATAATGTTGCAAACACCTACTTCAAAACCCAAAAGAAATTGACCCCCAAATAAGCTCGGTGGCAGGAGTTCTTGGCTGAGTTTGATTTCATGTGGGAGCACAAGCCTGGACGACAGAACCAAGTAGCGGATGCACTGAGCAGAAAGGAAGTGCGATGCTACGTAACTTCGCTGTCCACAGTGCAGTCAACCCTGCTAGAGAGGGTTAAAGAACAAGCTGACGCGGATCCAGAATACGTCCAACTCAGGGGAGAGGTACGTGAAGGGGTAATTAAGCGTTATTGGCTTGAAGATAACTTGTTGTATGCTAGAGGCAATAGGTTGTACATCCCAAAGGTGGGAGGGCTGAGGCGTGAGCTACTGCGAGAGACTCACGATCCTCAATGGGCAGGACATCCTGGAGGGCAAAGGATGATGACACTCTTGTCCAGGTCATATTATTGGCCAAAAATGGGAGAAGACGTCGAGATGTACGTTAAGACTTGTCTTGTGTGCCAGCTTGACAAGACGGAGAGGAAGAAACAGGCAAGGCTGCTGCAACCCCTGCCTATTCCGGAGAAGCCGTGGCAGTCCATTTCCATGGACTTTGTTTCGGGCTTTCCCAAAGCAGATGGGATGAGCTCAATGCTGGTCGTCGTCGATCAATTCTCGAAGTATGCGATGTTCATACCAACACCACACACATGTCCAGCAGAGGTAGCAGCTGGGCTCTTCTTCAAGAATGTGGTGAAGCACTTCGGTGTCCCGAAAGACATCGTGAGTGATCGAGATGCTCGATTCACGGGCAGGTTCTGGACAGCACTCTTCAACTCGATGGGTTCAGAGTTGAAGTTCTCTACGGCTAATCACCCGTAGACGGATGACCAAACGGAGCGCATCAATGCCTTGGTGGAGGAATACTTAAGACATTATGTGACAGCCAGCCAGCAGAATTGGTTGGAGCTGTTGGACATAGCCCAATTTTGTTATAACATCCATAGGTCGTCGGCTACAAGAATGAGTCCTGCAGAGCTTGTCATGGGACAGCAGCCTCTCACTCCTCTCGAGTTGGCTCAATCGACGGATTAAGGAAAGTGCCATGCTGCATATCGCTTCGCCAAGGAAAAGGAGGAGCTGATAGAACAAGCTCGAGACAGCTTGCGCAAGACAGCAAAACGCATGAAGAGGCATGCGGATGAACGAAGGCGTTCATTGGAGTTTCAGGTTGGAGATATGGTGCTGCTGAAGCTCACTCCACAGATATGGAAGAAAATCAGCAGTAAAACCGTACATCGAGGGTTGGTACCAAGATATGACGGCCCCTTCGAGGTGATGAAGAGAGTCGGGCAGATTGCTTACCGGTTGAAACTACCCGACAGGCTGAAGGTACACCCAACATTCCATGTAAGTTTTCTCAAACCTTTCAACAGGGACTTGTTTGGAGATAGACAGCAAGTAAAGAGAGTTCCACCAGTAGTTCGGAAGCAGTTCGACAAGGAGGTCGAGAAGATCCTTGCACACCGGACTATGGGGCAAAGCAAGAAGAATCGACGGACTGATTTTCTTGTGAAGTGGAAAGGCGGCAGCGAGGTCGATGCTACGTGGGAGCGGGACTCTATACTATGGCAATTTGAGAAACAAATTAAGGAATACATAGACTCTACTCCGACGAGGACGTCGGACTCTCTTGGTGGGGGAGGTTTGTTATACCCGTTGTGAGTGGTAGGTGCCACCACAACGAGATCATGTAACGGATCTCATGATCTCAGAGGTAAGGGAGTGCCTCCAACGTATATGTGCATGGGCAGCACACATACGAGCGAACAACCAGTTGTGGTGGTCGGTGCCACTACGAGGAACATCATGTGTGGGAACGCATGATCAAACGAGGCGACGGACTGCCTCGAATATATGTGTGCGCGGGCAGCACACATAGCAGCAAGTGACGGTCACGACATGTTTGGATGGAGACCCAAACAGCCCAAACCGTTCTGCAGACCGAGCAGCAGGACAAGATGGCTAAAGGGAGCTGCAGAAAGCTGCAGTTGAACTGCAGGGCAGCAGTTCAACTGCAGCTTTCTGCAGCTCAGCAGTTGAACTGCAGGAAGCAGTTGCTGAACTGCTGGGCAACAGTTGAACTGTAGGAGGTAGTTGATGAACTGCAGGGGCAGCAGTCGAAACTGCAGGAAGCAGTTGAGGAACTGTAAGGCAGCGGTTGAAACTGCAGGGAGAATATTGTGGAACATGTTCTCCATGATCTCCAGCAGTTGCTCACAGCCAAATATGTGTACTATAAATAGACTAGGGGGTCTATTGAGTTGGAGACACACAGGTAGAGAGACTTGTAGTGTTACTCCGTGTTAAGAGTTGTATTTCCTTTTATGTGAGCAATAAAAGGTTGGCAAGATTGTTGTACTTCTCTTCTCCTCTATACTCTTGTGGGCTTGTGCGAGTTTTGCGGGCTGAGGTGGGCGAACCTTGGCGCCATCACGGGCAAAATTTCAGGGTAGAAATTCGCCGGTGTGACAGCTGCCATCATGCTAACATATCCTTATCAGGCAAATTTCTTCTCAAGTCTTGGTTGTCATTTTACCTAATTGATCGCGCTAATGCTTTGATGCATCTGTGCTAACAATGATTTTTTTGTTCCATTTATTTACATCCATGAGATTTATTGCTGCTTACTTCTGTTTTAGGTCATTCGAGCCCGTGTGCAGGTAATTATTTCAACATTGACTCAACACACCAACATCTCATTACCATCAAATTGCAAAACGTTGCATCTTCCTCCTACCATTTATTTTTCACTCCTTTGCAGCAAAGGCCTAATTCTGTTGGGATCCCAAAGTACTTGGATAGCTGGCATGTTGTAAAAGAAACTGCTAGGTATGTAATCACATTTCTTTCGCTGCTTAAATTATGTGATTCTTTTTCTTCATGTTTAAAGCTACAGGCAAAAGTTTTATGATGTTGCAAATGATTATTAAATTGGACAAAATAACTGCATTCAGAAGCACACCAGCACTTGGTTTTAGTCCCTACTTCTCTAATGAATTGTATTAATTTCTTCTATGGAGATTCGTTTTCATTCGAATAATTGTACACTTGTTTCTGTAGGCTGGAAGGAATTCGTGGCTTTTATAGGGGACTTACATCCAACTTATTGAAAAATGTTCCTGCTGCTTCAATAACCTTTGTTGTGTGTGAAAATGTTCTTAGCGTCCTGCTATTACTCTGGAGGCATGATTGATACATCCATGAATTTTTTTTTGTTGTGTATTTTTAATTTATTTATCAACTTTATAAGTGAAAAAATATCACACTGAAGTTAACAACAAGCAATTGTGCGACTGAAATTTCTGGCCAGCTCATGACAGTGGTATCTAGCACTGCGTTTTATTTATAGCTCAATCTAATGGTGTTTTGCTTAGAATGCATAGGTATTGAGATTGACGTTAAAATTTGTTTTGAAATTTAAAAAATTAGATACCATGTTTTGACTGAGATTCAATAGATATTATCTTACATTTATTAAAAACAGAAAAGATTTGGTTTTCTCATTATTTTTTAGTTCAATTTAATTAAATCAATAAATTTTAATTGGTTCTGTTATGATGTTTTCAGTTATTCTTGAAATAATTAAGTTGATGGTAACCTGAAGTACCAAGACCCAGGGTGAATTTAATAATATTTATGGGTGAATTTAACTATACCTATATACTATTGTCATTGAACACGAAAAAATGTCCATGCCCAAAAACTACAGACTAAAAAGTCACAAAAAAAATAAAAATAATAGATACAGAATATTTATAATGAATTTTATTGTAGATGAGAAAAAGCTAGTAAATGGTGGACGCGCCAGACGTCGACACCGCCATCAAAGCGCGCGCGTGGCACCGGTGCATCTCGCTGCTCCGCCGCTGCGCAACCCTCCCACGCCTCCGTGCCTCCCACGCCGTCCTCCTCGCCCACGGCCTCCAACGCAACACCTTCGCCCTCAGCCGCCTCATCGCTGCCGCCGCGGACCTCAGCCTCCCCTACGCCTCCCTCCTCTTCCGCCACGCCGAGGCCCCTCCGAACTCCTTCATCTTCAACACCCTCATCCGCGCCCACGCCCGCGGCCCCAGCCCTGAACAAGCCCTCTCCTTCTTCCTCCTTCTGCTCCGCTCGCCGCCGAAGCTCGCCGCACCGGACCACCACACGTTCCCCTTCGTCCTCACCGCCTGCGCTTCCGCCCCCTGCCTCTCCGCCGGAGAACAGATCCATACGGTCGTATTCAAGAACGGAATGGCTTCTGCGGATCATTTTGTGCAGACTGGGCTGCTCCGGCTTTACATGAGCTCTATCGGCGGTGGCAGCCGGGATGCCCGCAAACTGTTTGATGAAATTCCTCAGCGAGATCCTGTTCACTTCGATGTCCTCATGAACTGGTACCTCCGCCACGATCTCTCTTCTCAGGCTTTAGAACTCTTCAATGACATGGTGGTATCCGGCTTGGAGCCTGATAAGTTCACCCTCACAACGGCGCTCACTGCTTCCGCCCACGTGGGCTCTTTTGAGCAGGGCGTGCGGATACATGGGTTGATCGAGAGGAAGATGGGGAGGCTATTTCTGAAAGATACGTACATATGCTCAGCTCTCGTGAACATGTACGCAAAATGTGGCAGCATAAGCGAGGCCGTCAAGGTGTTCGACGAAATGCCGGAGCGGAACACTCACGTATGGTCAGCCATGATCGGAGGGTACGGAATGCACGGGCTGGCAGAGGAAGCGATACACTCCTTACACAGAATGCAAACAGAAGACAAGCTTTGTCCTGATGGCATCGTGCTTCTCGGGGTACTAGCTGCTTGTGCTCATGCAGGGCTCGTTGAGCACGGTCTCCATCTTTTAATCGAAATGGAAACGTGCTATGCTGTGCGCCCCGAGCACGAGCACTACAGTTGTGCAGTCGACATGCTGTGCAGGGTAGGAAGGCTGGAGGAAGCAGTAGGTCTCATTCGGCAGATGCCTATGCGACCTCTTGCTTCAGTTTGGGGCTCATTGCTCGCGGGATGCCGGACATATAAGAACGTTGAGCTGGCCGAGCTGGCGATCAGTGAGCTACAGATGATTGCAGGCGAGACAGGCGACGACGAGGGTGTGTATGTGCAGTTGTCGAACATTTATTTGAATGCAAACAGGCGGGAAGAGGCGAGGAGAGTGAGGAAGATGATAGGGGCCAAAGGGATCAGGAAGGCGTCGGCTTGCAGTGTGGTGGAGGTGGAGGGGGTGGCGAGCTCGTTTGTCGCCGGCGATCAGGCGCACGCCATGCGGGTCGAGATTGGGAGGTTGTTGGGGCTTTTGATGGATCATATCAGCCAGCGCCAGGAAGATCTAGCGTTGGAATGTGTCGTGGACGAGTTCTGTTTCTAGTCAATTGATTTCAGCGGGGCCTTGACTAGTTTTGATCATCGGTTCCGACAAACGGCAAGATGGTCAAAATGCCTACATTAATTTCACAACAATGAATGTCAACATTGTCAAGGTTAAAAAATAATCAAAATTTTGTCTATATTTGTTCAATTTTTATTATCTTATTATGATTGTTTATGTTAATATAAAGGTTTTACATTTTGATTTTGAGTTAATCCGAAATATTTTGATATAAAATTCAGTTTTAAATTTTAAAAATATATAATATATATATTATTTATATGTTATAAATTATTTTTAGTTTAGATGATTTAAGGTCTTAATTTTAGGTGAGTATGACTGGGATTTGAATTTGACTTATTGTATCGATCAAAATTGAAATGGATTGACTTCAGCATAATTGAAACGCACCGATTTTGGTGTCTGAAAATTAATTTCGAAATTAAAAATTTTATGCGTGAATTGTAAATTATAATTAGTTATGTCATGAAGGAGGCTGATCTGCTCATGGGCGGTAGCGACGGGATGGCGATCTTCTTGCCGGCGGGGCATCGACGGCGTGGGGGGCAGTAGCGACTGCGCAGGGAGCGGCAGAGCGGCTGCGTGGGGTTAGAGTAGCGGACCGAGGACGAAGGAGGCCGATCTGCTCGTAGGCGGCAGAGACCGGTCGACGATCTTCTTGGCGGCGGGGCAGCAACGGTGCGGGGGGCGGGGGGGATCGGCTGTGCGGGGGATTGGCAGAGCAGCAGCGTGGGGGTAGAGCAGCGGGCGGAGATCAAGGTTAGGGTTACAGTGCACTGGCGCGCGGAATTTATCTGAAAATTTCGAGGGGTTTTTTGTAAATCGAAATAATTTCGGATTGTTATGCGTAAAAATCCGAAAGTTAAATAATAAATAATAAATTTTTAGGAATTTAATTATAAAAATAACATAGGGTAAAATCAAAATTTTTAGAAAAAATTTCGTTTAAATAACAATCAGGGATGTACGTAAATATTTTGAAAAGAGGGTGACGTGGGTAATTTCGAAAATTAAGAGGTGTACATAATTAGATATAATTAACGGGTGTACTTAATTACCCCTTTTTATTATCTTATTATGATTGTTTATGTTGATATAAAGGTTTTGCATTAGTTCGAAATATTTTGATATAAAATTCAGTTTCAATTTTTAAAAATATATAATATATATATTATTTTTATGTTATAAATTATTTTTAGTTTAGATGATTTAAGATCTTAATTTTAGGTGAGCATGACTGGGATTTGGATTTGACTTATTATATCGATCAAAATTGAAATGGATTGACTCCAGCATAATTGAAACACACCGATTTTGGTGTCTGAAAATTAATTTCGAAATTAAAAATTTATGCGTGAATTGTAAATTATAATTAGTTATGTCATGGAAGAACATGGCCAAGAAATTTCTCATTTAAGAAATGCAGAAAGATCACCAGGCGACAAGACAGGTTTTTTGTAGTAGATTAATCGTGACAAATGAGGATTAAAACTGAGAAAAATTCATGGGATCACAACCGGGGAAAAAGAATATTCATAGGATCTTTTGAATCCGGCAGCAGCAGCAGCACCGGCTCCATCCGGACTCAAATATCTAAACCAATCCATGCCACGACACTTCACCAATGTCAAAAGCAGAGAGCACGGGAGCAGAAGCATCAATCAAGCATGCGCTGCCGGCGGAGCAAATGGACGGCGTTGGCCGCAAGCGTGTGGATCCAGTGCGTGAGCGGCTCCGGTTACTGTTTTGGCATCTACTCGCCGCTGCTCAAGGCTTCGCAGTCCTATTCCCACTCCACGCTCAACTTCGTCGCTTTCTCCAAGAGTCTCGGCTTCAACGTTGGCGTCATCGCCGGCCTCCTCTACCCGCTCGCTCCGGCGCCCTGGCCGGTCCTCGCCGCCGGCGCCGTCCAGTCTTTTGCCGGCTACTTCCTCGTCTGGCTCGCCGTCACCGGGGTGCTTCCCCATCCTCCCGTGCCGCTCATGTGCTGCTTCATGGCGCTCGCGGGTTACGCCCAGACGTTCTTCAACACCACGGATGTCGTCACCGCCGTGGAGAACTTTCCTGACCACCGCGGCACCGTCGTTGGCATCATGAAGTTTCGGTAATATGTTTCTTTCATAGCGATGATTGGCTCATCTGATTCTGTATCGTCCCTCATTTGCGGTGCGGCCGACAGGTGTTTGTTGTTTTGCTTCACAAGAATACTAGCCTGCCAACTGCTTTTCGCAACTGGGTTTTCTAAAATGAATGATGGTACATCCCGCCTACACACTAGGCCCAATCTTCTTCTGTGTAAGAGGCCACGAGTTTGAGACCTGAAACACTCTTAGTATATGTAGAATGTAAGGAATCTAGAAAGGATCTTTGCGAAGACTGCTCTTGGAAAGTTTGCTAACCATTTGTATAGATGCAAAAAAACATATATTAACTACATAAGCAGTCACTTCACTACGAACATAACAACAGCATTAACATAGCAAATAGGCCATAATTAAGATAGGAAAGCTCTGTGTTGTAATCCAAGCTTCTTTTGGAAAGCTGTTCAGATTTTTCATACTGAAAAGGTGCTTGTAATGTATTTTCGTAGGGATTTCTTGGTCTAAGTGGAGCAATCCTAATTCAAGTGTACAGAACAGTATTTAACGGGAACCCGAGCGACTTTCTCCTAATGCTTGCTCTGTTGCCTTCTCTTACATCACTCCTGTTTATGTATTTTGTTGTGTTGATCGCTCAAGTGGAGGAGATAACAAGAAACTGTTGGATGGTTTTTCACTTGTAGCTTTGAGCACTGCTTGTTATCTTCTGGTTCTTATTATATGGGAAAATCTTAATCCTTTGGGGTTTGTGGCCCATGTTTTGACACTTGTAGTGCTTTTGATTATGCTCTCAACACCATTATGCATCGCTGTTTGGGGCCAAAACAAGGATATAAGTATCTCATCAGACGCTTCATGTCATCAAACAGTGCATTCCAGAGATATTTCTGATTCATTAGATGGTATGGAACACAGCTATGGCTTATTAGCAGATGAAAATTCTCATATGAAGCAGGAGCACACTGCTTGTGTTGGCGAGCTATCCAATGTAAGTAAGAATCTCCCTGCAAATGAAGAGAACCTGAACCTTTTGCAGGACGTATGGACATGGGATTTCTGGTTGATGTTTCTCGCTGTGGCATGTGGATTAGGCTCTGGTGTGGCTACAATAAATAGCATTGGCCAAATTGGAGACTCTGTTGGATATTCAACCATGGAAACAAGCACCTTGGTTTCTTTGTGGAGTATATGGAATTTTCTCGGTCGTTTTGGCATTGGACACATTTCTGATCATTTCCTTCACTCACAGGGCTTTCCCAGGCCTTTGTTCATGGTCATAACCCTTGTAAGCATGGGAGTTGGCGATCTATTAGTTTCTTCTGGTCTTCCCAGGATCCTGTATGTGGGCTCTACATTAGTTGGTATATGTGATGGCTCTCTATGGTCACTAATGCCTACTGTCACCTCAGAAATATTCGGTCGCAAGCATTTTGGTGCTATATTCAATGTTGTCTCCATGGGAAGTCCTTTGGCATCATATTTTCTCTCTATAAGAGTTATAGGATATATCTACGACAAGGAATCATCTCCAGTCGGGGTATGCACTGGTAACCACTGCTTCATGTTATCTTTTTGGATAATGGCTTCTGTCACTGTACTTGGATCTATTTCTGCCTTGATATTGTTCTTCCGAACGAGAATGTTATACAAACAGGTTGTATTTCCAAGTTTACATCATTCTGTATGGTAGGGTGAGAAACTATTTGTTGTGATAATGTATCTTGCACATGAGGTGCATAGCTTGAAGTTTGTGTAGAACCCTGATATAGTATGAGAGGGTGCCTTTTTCTGCTAAATAAGGGATACCGAAATTGGAATTGTTCCACTTGAAAAATAGTAGTTGCTCTTATACCCTTGAAATTTCTTTTTTCTTTTTTTATACGAATACCTATGTTGTTGACTTCCTTTAATGTCCATTTAAATTATTTTTGACCAAATTTTCTTCCAAATTATTGATTTTGAGTAAGCTATCCTTTTATGATCTTATATTGATTTCGTCTTAATCCAAACAAACATTAATGAAAGCTAACATAAATGTATCTGCATAAAAAAATAAAATTAAGGGTATAGGTGCAATTTAGGTTTTTTATAGGATATACAACCAAAAATTGCTAAATAATATCTATAGATTATTGTTTTTCTTCAATATGCATCAAATATGATATTATTTCCTTGGACATGTCTTGTATTTGATGTTTTTTCTTGTTATATTTGCTATCAAAAAAATACAAATTTATCTGAAATGCTGAAAATAATGCATGAGGGATATATGTGGTTATTACAAATAAGTCCTTTACTGTTTGCTATTTTTCGGGAACAAGTCCTAGAATGTGAAACTCTTTCAAATGCCCCTGTGGGAAGGTATACGTAAAATTACTTGTTAATCATGTCTAATTTAGACTAATCACAAAGTCAAAAATTATTTGTTTATTATTCTTGCTTATATTAACTATCAAAAATAACAAATAATGGTTATCAAGGGAGTTCTCATTTTTACGTAACTTTAATCAAACATGATCGCTAAGGGACTGTTTGGAAGTCAATATAAAATCTGGAATTGAGTAAATTTAAAATTCTACTAATTCCGAAGTACTGGTTTGGATTCTGGTCTATAAAATTTGAAATTCGTAATTGGAAATAGAATTGGGTGGATCCCATCAATACATGAAAACAATGATTTTCCCGTGAAATTAGCGAGAAATTGAGAATTCGTACCCTAATTTCGGCCTTCATTTCCATCGCCATCTCGAATTTCTTCTCCATCTTCAACGAGCTGCTCTGCTGTGCTGTATTCCCACCACCGTCTCTCGCAGCGATCTTCTTCACTGCGCGTCACTGTTTTGAGCTTTTTCTTCTCCGTCTTTGGCTATGATCTTTTTCACTGCGCGTCACCTCCCAAGCTTCTTCTCCATCTTCATAGTCCTGAGCTTCTGCTCTGCTATGTTGTGTTTCCACCACCGTCCTTGGTAGCGTCCTTCTTCACCGCACATAACCGTCCCGAGCTTTTCTTCTCCGTCTCCAACTTTGATATTCTTCATCACGCATCACCGTCCCAAGCTTCTTCTCCGTCTTCACCATTTCGAGTTTCTGCTCTGCTCTGCTGTGTTCCCACCACCGTCCTCGGCAACGATCTTCTTCACTGTGCGTCACCGTCCCGAAGAGAAGGGCGAGGAGGGCGACAAAGAGGTTGATGCCGATGCACTGGTCCGAAGAGAAGATACGCCGCCGAACTTGTGTCCCATGCGTGACCCCAGACTCGTCTCCCTCGTGCGAACCCAACCTCGTCTCTGACACTGTCCTTGTCTTCGTCTCCCACCACAGCCCTAACTCAGTCTTCGACCCCAATCCTTTCTTCGTACCGATCTCTCCCTCTTCTCCAACCAAAAACCCCAAGTCGCTGTCTCCACAGGCAACCCCAAACTCATCTCCAACCAGCCCCTTCTCCATCTCTGCCTCCACCAGACCACTTTTTCCCCATTAGTTTGAACTCAAAACTGTGAATTCCTCCAAAAAAAATGCTCAAAAAAATCCCATCTTTTCTTTGAGAAAAGCCATAAATTCCACCATTAATTCCCCACCAAGCACCATCCCCTTTTCAAGTCCCTGCTCTCCATCCCTACCCTCAACAGTAACTGCCATTTCCATGCAATCTTTCACCATCCCAAAGAACATATCTATTTTTGCTTAAAATTCTCTACTTTCTTCTTCCTCCTTTGTTTTGGAGCTGTAGCTGAGATGTGAGAGCTTTGCGGAAGAAGTAGGAGAAGATAATAATGACAGCGGACTTGTACCATGTGTTATTGGCGGTGGTGCTCCTGTTCGTGGCAATGGGGTTGGCCGATGGCTTCGTGAAGTGGTGACGCATCTTCTCTTTGGACCATTGCGCTGGCATCAACCTCTTTCTCGCCCTCTTTAGACCAGTGCACCGGCATCAACATTTTATTACAAGTATATTTTTAACTTATTTATTTTATCTATGCTAATGATAAAACTTAATTATTGACTTTATCAAATTGTAACTTTTTATATACTATGATTATTTATTTTATATTCTATATATTATAGTTTTATATATATATGTTATATTTTTTTAAAAAAAATTGACTATATATTTATTTTTGAGTTGTATATTGTGTTTTATAGGTCGATTGTATGTCTATATATTATATATTGTATGTGAATCTATTTTATATTATATGTTATTGCCTATAAATTTTGATGCCTATAAATTAACTACTTCTATCTTAAAAAATATTTTATTGATTGAATATTATTTAAATCAATTATCCTTTTTTTATAAAAAGTTAGATATTATAAATGCAATTCTAATATTATTTATTTTTTAACCACAAAAATATGTCTAATTAATTTACTAATTTAATATTTATATTTATTTTAAAATTAAATATAGATAAAGTTAAAAAATGGGAGTAATCTCACCCATTTAAAATTGGGTGATCATATCTCCAATTTCAAATCCAACCAAACACCGAAATTTCAAAAATTGATGGAATTCATTGATTTCTATTTATATTCCAAATAATCGAATTCACAAAATTGAGTGAATTGATAATTCCTTTTCTTTACTGTAAAAGTATATCCAAACACTGGAATTTATCAATTCAATCAATTTCCCAATTCCCCAGAATTGGCTGAATTGACAATTCACATAATTCTGGATCCAGAATTGATCCAAACAGGCCCTAAGAGTGTATTTGATTCGGAATCAGTATCAAAATCATCATATCTGACCAGCCCATTATTAAACACTAAAAAGATAATCAAATTATTTTTACTTTACTTTAAAAAAATCAAATTGTCATACTATTTTTATTTTTATTTATTTAAATCTCAATAAATAATATACTTAAGAGTATAATTGTCTAAAAAAAATTAAATCATTCACTAGTCAAATTAACATTCAAACACCAAAAATTTAATCACAATTTTTTTATATTTTAATCTTAATTTTAAATTTGATCTTGAATTTGGTCACAAATCAAATGGTGTGAAAAATCTTCCACATATCCATTCTGAAGGAGGTATTTTGGTAGGAATCTTGCAATTCCAGTGCAGTAAATACCACAATTGAGGAAAATGTATGTAACTGGAAATTTTGAGTAAATACCATGGAATTTGGGTCTGTCATGGATGTTGATCCAAGTTAGGGTAGGTGGGGGCAGTTGCTGCCCTAATTTTTTTAATGTTTTAAATAATTTCTCTTTGCAATTAAATATAAAATAAATCGAAAAATAATTTTATGATCAAAACAAATTTTCCAAAGACATCATGACTCCTGTCATAAGGCCAAATAAGGTGTCCCTTTGTACTGGAGTTGTATTTCGCAATAAAAGATTGACAAGGTTACTGTACTTTTCTTCTCATTTATACTCTTGTGGACTTGTGCGAGTTTGGCGGGCTAAGGTTGGCAAACCTTAGTGTCATTATGAGCGAAATTTCAAGGTAGATGTTTGGTCGTGTGACAAGTGGTATCAGAGCCTGGTTTAATGGAAATTAGGTTCAGCTGAAGTTAGGATCAATGAAAGCCATGGTGACCCAAGTGGAGCTTCGAGATCGGTTGGTTCACATCGAGGAGATGCTAGAAAACCCTCCAACTAAAGATGCAGACAATATATGGATGCAATTGGCTTGGCAAGAGAGGTAAGATGATGCTCACAAGGAGGCCCTTGCGAGTGAGGTGAAATGTGCAGAGGAAAGATATGCTACAATCATGGACTCAATGAGATCAAGTCTAAAGTCTTTGGAATAGGACTTGATGGTGGTAAAGAGGGTGGTGGCAAACTCTCCTATTGAAGGCAGAGCTCCTTCAAAGGTAAAAATCATGAAACCTCATTCCTTCAATGGTTGCAGGAATGTAAAGGGGTTGGAGAACTTCTTGTGTGATATGGAGCAGTACTTCAAGGCTGCTCGCATTTCGGAATGAGAGAAATTCACCATCACCAGCATGTACTTGATTGGAGATGCCAAGTTATAGTGGCGTACTAGAGCATCGGAGAATGCTTGAGCTGGGAGAGCTCAGCTGGAGGATTGAAAAATCCTCAAGAAGGAACTGAAGGAGCAGTTCCTTCCATGTAACACAGGGTGAGTTGCACGAGAATCCCTGAAGAAGCCATGATATTTAGGGACCATAAGGGAGTATGTGTGTGAATTCAACCCCCTCATGCTTGACATTACCAACATGTCCGAGGAAAATAAGTTATTCAACTTCCTTTCTGGCTTACAACTATGGGCTCAAGCTGAACTTCGACTGCAAAAAGTGAGAGATCTTCCTTTGGTCATTTCTTCTGCAGAAGGCTTGGTGGATTTCAAGTTGGTGATGACCACCAAAAAGGCCACAGATGGAAGGAAGATGGGCTGGGCAGATAAAGCTGACAAGAAGCCTAAGGGCGAGGGCAAGGGCAAGAAGGTTGCGAAACCTAGCCAGTCCAAGCTGCAGCCCACCAACAGAAAGCAGGGTTGTTTCATATGCAATAATCCTCATTAGATAAGGGACTATCCGGGAAGAGAAAAGCTAGCTGCTCTATCTCTCAGGGAATATGAAGAGGAAGAATGTGGTACTGCAGTAACACCATGCATGAATCCATTGTAGCTACTCAACTCTATGACAATGGAAAGACAGCCACCTTGTAAAGAGTTGATGTATACATCAGTGCTATTAAATGGGAGGCCTATTTTGGTTATGTTGGACACAGGAGCGACCAACAACTTCTTCTCCCATAAATTGGTAAGTGAATTTGGCCTACAGGTGCAACCAAGTTCATGAAAAGTGACGACAATAAACTTTGAGCTGACTATGATTCATGGAATGGCCAACGCAACCCTTAAAATTGGAGCTTGGGAGGGAGAGATCAGTGTGACAGTCTCGGCACTCAATGGGTTCGAGTTTATCCTAGGGATAGACTTCTTTATTCAAGTGAAGGCTAGCTTGGTACTTCACTTATTAGGTATGCTAATTTTTGTGAAAGAATCACCATGCTTTGTATAGGTAGTATATGTGGGGAAAACTGTAGCAGCGGGAATACAGTCTCCTCAACAGCTGAAAGTGGATCTAAAGAAAGAAAGGCGAGACCACCTATGTTGTAGCACTAAGTGAGATACAACCAGATTAGGTTGTGGATGTGCCCGATGATGTTGCAACTGTTCTGGTGGATTACGCGGACGTGATGCGACCAAAACTGCCAAGTGAACTCCCCTTCGGAGGGCAATTGACCACAAGATTGAGTTGGAGCCAAGTGCTAAACTTCCTATTCATGTTCCTTATCGATTGGCTAATACAGAGCTTTTGGAGTTAAGGAAGCAGCTTAACGAATAATTGGATGTGGGATTAATCCAACTGTCGAAAGCCCCATATGGCAGTCTGGTGTTGTTTCAGCGAAAATAAGATGGTTCACTTCGGATGTGCGTGGACTATCAAACGCTAAACAAAGTGACTATCAAGAACAAATATCCGATGCCGAATACAGGTAACTTGTTCAATCGATTGGCCAAGGCAACATACTTCACCAAGTTGGATTTATCATCAGGGTATTGGCAAGTTCAGATTGCTGAGAGAGATGAGTCAAAGACAATGTGTGTCACGAGGTATGGCTCATTTGAGTTCTTTGTCTTGCCTTTTGAATTGATGAATTCTCTAGCAATCTTTTGCAACTTGATGAATGAAGTACTGCATAAGTTCTTAGATCAATTTGTGGTGATATATTTGGATGACATTGTCATCTACTTGAACACGTTGGCAGACCACGTCAACCACCTCAAGAAGATATTCTCTTAGCATAGAGAATACAAGCTCTTCGTAAAGATAGGAGGGCTGAGGCATGAGCTGCTGCAAGAGACTCATGATCCTCAATGGGCAAGACATCCTAGAGTGCATAGGATAATGACACTCTTGTCCAGGTAATACTACTGACCGAAAATGGGAGAAGATGTAGAGATGTATGTCAAGACTTGTCTTGTGTGTTAGCTTGACAAGGCAGAGAGGAAGATCTAGACAATCATTGATTGGGCGGCCCCAACAAAAATATCAAATCTTTGTTCTTTCCTCAATTTGGCAAACTATTATAGAAGGTTCATTCAGGGTTATTCAAGGAAAGTGAGTCCCCTAACTGACTTGCTGAAGAAGGATCGAAAATGGGCATGGACAGACTCATGCCAAGCAGCGTTTGACCAGTTGAAGGCAGCAGTGTCAACAAAGTCGGTGCTGCTATTTCCTAACTTTGAACTTCCATTCAAGGTACAAATAGATGACCAAATGGAGCACATCAATACCTTGGTGGAGAAATACTTAAGGCATTATGTAACGGCGAGCTAGTAGAATTGGTTGGAACTGCTAGACATAGCTCAATTTTGCTATAACATCCACAGGTCGTCGGCCGCAGGAATGAGTCCTACAGAGCTTGTCATGGGATAACAACCTTTCACTCCTCTCAAGATGGCTCAATCGACGGACCAAGGAAAATACTCTGCAGCCTATCACTTTACCAAGGAGGAGGAGAAGCTAATAGAATAAGCTCGGGACAGCTTACGCAAGACAGCAAATTGCATGAAAAGACATGCTGATAAACAAAGACGGTCATTGGAGTTCCAGGTTGGGGACATAGTGTTATTGAAAATTACTCCACATATATGGAAGAAAATCAGCAGTAAGACCATACATCTTGGATTGGTACCAAGATATGGCGGTCTCTTCGAAGTGATGAAGAAAATTGGGCAGGTTGTTTACCGGTTGAAGCTACTTGACAAGCTGAGGGTACACCCAACATTCCATATTAGTTTTCTCACATCTTTCAATAGGGACTTGCTTGAGGATAGACAACATACCAAAAGTGCCCCACCAATAGTTCAAAAGCAATTTGATAAGGAGGTCGAAAAGATCATTACACATCAGACTATGGGGCAAAGTAAGAAGAATCAATGAACTAATTTTCTTGTCCTGTGGAAGTTGACAGCGAGGCCAATGCCATGTGGGAGCAGGATTCTACGCTATGATAGTTTGAGAGGCAAATCAAAGATACATGGACTCTCTTGGTGGAGGTGGTTTGTCACACCAATTATGAGTGGTAGGTGTCATCACAACGAGATCAAATAACGGACGTCGTGATCTCAAAGGCAATTAATTTGGAATCCACTTCGGACTCGGGATCTAATCCTATTTACAAAATAGGATTTTCACATAAACCACACTTACATTCCCTCACCTCCCACTAAAGGCCCAGGGCCCGGAAGAATACCCCTCAGGTCCAGGGTCATTTGGTTGGGGGTCAAGCCCAGGATCATCTCCAACTGGCCGGACTACCATCCAAACACCAAAAATTTGACCAGACTAATATTATTTAATTTAATTTAATTATAATTAGAAAATGACTAAAATGTCCTCTGCATCCCAGACTGACTGCGCGAGCTCGCAGTCGGAGATGCCCGCATGAGCTCACTGCTAGAGCTGGCCGAGCGAGCTCGCCCGATGAGCTTCTAAGGCGAGCTTCCCGCGCCAGCTCACAGCCCGAGCTGCCCGCGCGAGCTCACTGTCAAGCTCGCCAGGCACGCCGTACCTCGCCGGAGATGACCGAGTCGATGGCGAGGATGGAAATGTAATTAAAGGAAAAGGTGAGGTTAAAATGGTCTAGAAAAATTTTGAATCACTCGGTAGTCAGATCGGTAACCAAATAAGATTTACTTAACCGCATTAGCTTTTTACACTCTACTCCCTCTTTTAACCTTGATCTTGAGCATGACCCCTAACCAAATGGCCCATTGTTTTGCTAGAAGCCGCGAGAAGATCTTGAAGAGACAATCTCTGAAGAGTTCGATTGCAGCCATGGAAGAACAGTTGGGTTATCCAAAGCTTTTTTGCGCGATAGAGAAAATCGAGAGAGAAGATTTGAAGTGTAGTCATATACCTTCGAGGGAGAAGAATATGTGTGTATGTGTGTATATATATATATATATATACACGACAGTTAATTTGGAATCCACTTCGGACTCGGGATCTAATCCTGTTCAGATTTTGAATAGGATTTTCACATAAACCACACTTACATTCCCCCACCTCCCACCAAAGGCCCAGGGCCCGGAAGAAATCCCCCCAAATCTAGGGTCGTTTGGTTGAGGGTCAAGCCCAAGATTATCTCTGACTGACCAGACTATCATCCAAATACCAAAAATTTGACCAGACTAATATTATTTAATTTAATTATAATTAAAAAATGACTAAAATGCCCTCTGTATCCCGGACTGACCGCGTGAGCTCGCCGCCAGAGCTCGTCGGGTGAGATTGCCACCGGAGTCGGCCGGGTGAGCTCGCTCGGCGAACTACCCGTGCGAGCTCGCCCGACCAACTCCCCGCGCGAGCTCGCTGCCCGAGCCACCCGCGCGAGCTCGCCACTCGAGCTGCCCACACGAGCTCGCTCGGCCAACTCCCCATGCGAGCTCGCTGCTCAAGCCACCCGCGCGAGCTCCCCGCGCAAGCTTGCCACCCAAGCTCGCCAGGGATGCCGTACCTCGTCGGAGACGACGGAGTCAACGGCAAAGACGAAAATGTAATTAAAGGAAAAGCTGAGGGTCAAATGGTCCAAAAAAAATTTGAACCACTGGCTAATCAGCTCAGTAACCAAACAAGATTTACTTGGCTGTATTATCCTTTTATACTTTACCCCTTATTTTAACATTGACCTTGAACATGACCCCCAAATAAATGGCCCCTTGTTTTGTTGGAAGCCGCAAGAAGATCTCAAAGAGACAATCTCTGAAGAGTTCGGTTGTAACCATGGTAGAATAGTTAGGTTGCCCAAAGCTTTTTGCGTGATAGAGCAAACTGAGAGAGAAGATTTGAAGTGTAGTCGTATACTTTCGAGGGGGGAGAATATGTATATATATATATATATATATATTCGAAAGTTAATTCAGACTCAGGATCTAATCTTGTTCAGATTTTGAATCAGATTTTCACATAAACCATGCTTACATTCCCCCACCTCTCACCAAAGGCCCAGGGCTCGAAAGAAAACCCCCAGATCCAGGGTCTTTTGGTTGGGGGTCAAGTCTAGGATCATCTCCGACTGACGGGATTACCATCCAAACACCAAAAATTTGACCAGACTAATATTATTTAATTTAATTAAATTAAAATTAGAAAATGACTAAAATGCCATCTGCATCCCGGACTGACCGTGCGAGCTCGCCGCCGGAGCTCACTGGGGGAGCTCATCGCCGGAGCTGGTCGGGTGAGCTTGCCACCGGAGATGCCCACGCGAGCTCGCCAGGCACGCCGTACCTCGCCGGAGATGACAAAGTCGACGATGAGGACGGAAACATAATTAAAGAAAAAGCTGAGGGTAAAATTCTCTGGAAAAAATTTGAACCACTCGGTAGTCAGATCAGTAACCAAACAAAATTTACTTGACCGCATTATCTTTTTACATTTTATCCCTTCTTTTAACCTTGACCTTGAGCTTGACCCTCAATCACACAGCCCCTTATTTTGTTGGAAGCTGCGAGAAGATCTCGAAGAGACAATCTCTAAAGAGTTCGGTTGCAGCCATGGAAAAATAGTTGGGTTTCCCAAAGTTTTTTTGCGCGATAGAGCGAACCGAGAGAGAAGATTTGAAGTGTAGTCGTATACTTTCGAGGGGGAAGAAATATATGTAGTATTATATATATATATATATATATTATATATATATATAAATCTATCTATATATATATATATATATATACGGCAGTTAATTTGGAATCCACTTCGGACTCGGGATCTAATCCTGTTCAGATTTTGAATAGGATTTTCACATAAACCTCGCTTACGTTCCCCCACCTCCCACCAAAGGCCCAGGGCCCGGAACAAAACCCCCCAGATCCTGGTTCGTTTGGTTGGGGGTTAAACCCAGGATCATCTCTGATTGACTGAACTACCATCCAAACACCAAAAATTTGACAAGACTAACATTATTTAATTTAATTTAATTATAATTAGAAAATAACTAAAATGCCCTCTGCATCCCGGACTGACCGCGCGAGCTTGCCGCCAGAGCTCGCCGGGGGAGCTCGTCGCCAGAGCTGGCCGAGCGAGCTCCCCGCGCGAGGTCGCCCGTCAAGCTCGCCGCCCAAGCTACCCGCGCGAGGTCGCTCGGCGAGCTCGCCAGGCACGCTGTTCCTCACCGGAGATGACGGAGTCGACGGCAAGGACGAAAACATAATTAAAGGAAAAACTGAGGGTAAAATGTTTCAGAAAAAATTTGAACCACTCGCTGGTCAGATCAATAACCAAACAAGATTTACTTGATCACATTATTTTTTTTACACTTTGCCTTTTCTTTTAACCTTAACCTTGAACTTGCCCCCCAACCAAACGGCCCCTTGTTTTGCTGGAAGCCACAAGAAGATCTCGAACAAACAATCTCTGAAGGGTTCGATTGCAGCCATGGAAGAATAGTTGGGTTGCCCAAAGCTTTTTTGCATGATAGAGCGAACCGAGAGAGAAGATTTGAAGTGTAGTCGTATACTTTCGAGGGGGAGGAATATATATACGACAATTAATTTAGAATCCACTTCGGACTGGGGATCTAATCCTGTTTAGATTTTGAATTGGATTTTCACATAAACCACGCTTACGTTCCCTCACCTCCCACCAAAGGCCCAGGGCCTGGAAGAAAACCCCCCATGTCCAGGGTTGTTTGGTTGGGGGTCAAGTTCAGGATCATCTCCGACTGACTGGACTACTTTTCAAATACCAAAAATTTGACTAGACTAACATTATTTAATTTAATTAAATTATAATTAGAAAATGACTAAAATGCCCTCTGTATCCCGAACTGACCGTGCGAGCTCGCCGCCAGAGCTGGCAGGGTGAGGTCACTCGGCGAGCTCCCCAGGCGAGCTCCTTGCGCAACCTCGCCGCTTGAGCTGCCTGTGCAAGCTCGCCTCTCGAGCCGCCCGCACGAGCTCACTTGATGAGCTCGCTCGACAAGCTCGCCGCGCGAGCTCCCCCAGTGAGCTCCCCGCACGAGCTCACCTGGGAGCTCCTCCGGCGAGCTCCCCACGTGAGCATGCCACCCGAGCTCGTCAGGCACACCGTACCTCGCCGGAGACGACGGAGTCGACGGTGAGGACGAAAACGTAATTAAAGGAACAGCTGAGGGTAAAATGGTCCAGAAAAAATTTAAACTCTCGCTAGTCAGATCAGTAACCAAACAAGATTTACTTGACCACATTATCTTTTTACATTTTACCCCTTATTTTAACCTTGACATTGTGCTTGACTCCCAACCAAACGGCCCATTGTTTTGCTAGAAGCCTCGAGAAGATCTCGAAGAGACAATCTCTAAAGAGCTCGGTTGCAGCCATGGAAGAATAGTTGGGTTGCCCAAAGCTTTTTTGCGCAATAGAGCAAAACGAGAGAGAAGATTTGAAGTGTAGTCGTATACTTTCGAGGGGGAAGAATATGTGTATATATATACAGCAATTAATTTGGAATCCACTTCAGACTCAGGATTTAATCCTATTCATATTTTGAATAGGATTTTCACATAAACTACGCTTACGTTCCACCACCTCCCAGCAAAGGCCCAGGGCCCGGAACAAAACCCCCCAGATCCACGGTCGTTTGGTTAGGGGTCATACCCAGGATCATCTCCGACTAATCGGACTACCATCCAAACACTAAAAATTTGACCAGACTAACAATATTTAATTTAATTAAATTATAATTATAAAATGACTAAAATGCCCTTTGCATCCCAGACTGATCGCGCAAGCTCGCCGCCGGAGCTCGGTGGGGGAGCTCGCCGTTGGAGCTGGTTGGACGAGCTTGCCGCTAGAGATGCCCGCGCAAGCTCGCCGCCGAAGCAGGTCGGGTGAGCTTGCCCGACGAGCTCCTCGTGCGAGCTCGCCGCCCAAACTGCTCACGTGAGCTCGCCCGACGAGCTCGCCGCCCGAACTCGCCCGACACGTCGTACCTTGTCGGAGACGACGGAGTCGACAGCGAGGACAGAAACATAATTAAAGGAAAAGCTGAGGGTAAAATGGTCCAGAAAAAATTTGAACCACTTGGTAGTCAAATCAGTAAACAAACAAGATTTACTTGACCGCATTATCTTTTTACACTTTATCTTTTCTTTTAACATTGACCTTGAGCATGACCCCCAACCAAACGGCCTATTGTTTTGCTAGAAGCCGCGAAATGATCTCGAAGAGACAATCTTTGAAAAGTTCGGTTGCAGCCATGGAAGAACAGTTGGGTTGCCCAAAGCTTTTTTGCGCGATAAAGCAAACCGAGAGAGAAGATTTGAAGTGTAGTTATATACCTTCGAGGGGGAAGCATATGTGTGTGTGTGTATATATACATATATATATATATATGGCATTAATTTGGAATCTACTTCGGACTCGGAACCTAATCCTATTCAAATTTTGAATAGGATTTTCACATAAACCATGCTTACGTTCCCCCACCTCCCAGCAAAGGCCCAGGGCCCAGAACAAAACCCCATATCCAAGTTCGTTTGGTTGGGGGTCAAGTCCAGGATTATCTCCGACTGATCGGACTACCATCCAAACACCAAAAATTTGATAAGACTAACATTATTTAATTTAATTTAATTATAATTAGAAAATAACTAAAATGTCTTTTACATCTCGGACTGACCGCTGGAGGAGCTCGCCATTCTGTAAACTCTTAGTATGGAGACAATTAAGATACTTATGGCCTGCGTATTCTCTATTTAGAGAATTCTTGTTAGTTTTGTTCACTTGTCATCAACAACTTTATATATTATAGGTCAATTGCTAACATCATTTTGTGCGTGCAATCTTTCCACAAGATGCTGTGTTTAAATTCATTACCATGACAGGCCCACTAAGAATCTTGATATACTCTTATGTGAGGTTTAAGCTTCTGCTGTCTAGTAAGTATTTGTTGTTATACCTGTTTCAATGTACTACTATACTAAAAGGCAATCTAGATTAACTGCATTGTTTCTCATTAGCCCCTTTTTTGCATTTTGAATTTCAATTGCAAGGCTGCAGACGACATGAAGTGTAGCTTACTCTAGGAGTTTCACAAAGCTTAAATTATATCCATGAGATATTTGACCTGCATGTTTTCATCCAACTTCTGATATTGAAATATACTTATACTAATAATCTTCCTCAAGGTTTGTGGCAAGATTTGTGGAGCTGCACCACTTGAAATTTTAGGGTAAAAATTTAGCACTCCTGCGGAGATCACATACGTCCTCTCCCTCCACAGCATCAAGAATCATGACTGGCACATCCAGCTTGTTCTGCTGTCACAGGCGAGGGTTTGTATGATGGCTTAGGATGGATAGCTCATAAGGTCTCTGGAAAGCCAACGATATCCTAAACTCGTTATTTGAAGATGCATTGGTTGTCTTCCCATCTTTATCGGCACAAAAACAGAGTCGTGGCTGAGAAATTACAATCTTTGTAGTCTGGTGTGATGATGTGTTTTTCTATTTGTTTAATGTGCAATAAAAAAAAGGGATAATTACGGGTGATCCACCCGTAATTAGCCTTAATTACGGTTAACTCCCTAATTTTCGTAATTACCTCCTCAAATTCGCCCATATTTAATCACAGCCCCGATTGTTATTTAATTAAAATTTTATCAAAAAAATTCGATTTTATCCCGTTATTTTTACACATACAC